>JABUQX010044243.1:0-2500 GCA_015478945.1 Trachelipus rathkii | reverse complement strand
TGTTACTAATGGGAGGAGGTGGGAGGTGAGGGGGATAAGAGATGGGAAAGAATTGAAGGGGTGGGGGGGGGAGAGACAACAACGAAGAAGTGGTGATTTATTTGTGGGAGAAATCGAGGACTACGTATTGACTTCCGCTTACTATTATCGACGAAATAAATTGTTAGCATTGTTATATGGCATATGCCTTTCATTCATATGCAAATGTATTCATACATCCACTTACACACATACATTCATACATATATACAAACAAACATCCATTTCGTACATTCTTACATACATATTTTTATGTGTATGTATTTTTATGTGCTTTTATTTGTTGTAATTTGAATTTTTCTTAAGGGCAAGAAAGCAGAACACTTGGAGGAGACATATGATATTTTGAGTGGAATAATATTATTATATATATAGTAGAGCAGCAGCAGCAAAGAGCAGCAGTTATATTAATATATATATAGATATATATATATATATATATATATATATATATATATATATATATATATATATATATATATATATATATAAGGCGGTAGGATCAATTTAAAGACCTACTTACTACCTTAACTAAGGATATTAATTAAAAGAGAAGATTGGCTTTCTTGTTTTTTCAACAATAATAATTAATTAATTAATGATCAATTATGGTAATTTGATGAAATGATTAATTATTTCTTAAGAATAACAACAACAGATCACTTGTAAATTTTTAAAAGTTAATTGTAGATAATTTATATTCAATAATGGTCTTAATAAACCGGCTATCTGTGTGAGCCAACTATTAAACGTGTGCCCTCTTCTTATACCTTGGGACTTTTGAACCACTTCTCATCTCTGCAAGGACCCATCTTGAGCACAACAAACTACGAGATGAAATCTTGTTCAAGCTAGGCGTCAGGACTCCACTTCATGTTTATTAGGTGTACATGAATATATAATAGGCGTAAAGGGTTTCAACCTTTTTATATATTATATATTATATAATATAAAGGGTTTTTTTATATATATATATATATATATATATATATATATATATATATATATATATATATATATATATATATATATATATATATATATATATAATCAAAAAGGGTTAAATATGTTTTATATATAAACATTAAACAAAAATAAACTCAAATAAACTCGAAGCGAAGGAATAATTTATTTCAAGACTTGAAGATTTACGTTGCAGAATCACAGTACATTAAACTCATTAGGTAGCAAATATTCCGAGCTACTTTGAAGGCTTGAACATCGTTTAAGCGGAAATATGTCTGCTTGAGTCTCTCTCCTTCTCTCTCTTCGAATCTCATAATTCTAAAATGATTCATTTGGCCTCTTTCAGAGAATCCATCTCAGCCTTTCTCGTGTTTCGACCAAATATAAAAAAGAAGTTTAACGAAATTAAGTTCGTCTTTTTATATATATATATATATATATCTGTATATTTTTTTTCGTTTATTATACGTCTTATTTTAGTTGACTCATTACTTTATTTACTTTTTTGTTCCTGTTTTATATATTTTTTTTATTTTTTTATTTTGTCCAAATTTTCTTTTATCTAATTTACTTTTTTTTACTATTTTTGCTTTATTAGTCAATTTGCGAGAGTTTTCTTTTTCTTAGTACTTTCAACAGTTTATAGTCTATAACATTTTCTTTCTTATATCTTTTTTAATGTTTATTTTTTTTATTATATACAATTTTCTCGTATCTAAATTTCTCCTTCGACTATTTTCGCTAAAATTATAATTTGATATATATATATATATATATATATATATATATATATATATATATATATATATATATATATATATATATATATATATATATATATATATATATTACAGCAGCAAAGATATATGTTATTATATATATATATATATATATATATATATATATATATATATATATATATATGAGTATATATATATATATATATATATATATATATATATATATATATATATATATATATATATATATATATATATATATATATATATATATATATATATATATATATATATATATAGTTATTAGTCATTTTAACGGTAATTTCCTTCTTTCAGTACTCTCTACCGTCTACACGATTCCCTTTCTAATTTTGTGTCTCTGTACATTAACTCCCTTCCCAAGCTTCCTTGCCTCCTATCCATCATCACTTGTACTAAGCCGTGTACCACTTTTAATTAAGTTAGTTGCTAATTAAAATAAGGCAAGGTCAATCTGATGATGCCTCGGATTCAGCTGTTATCAGAGCGAGGTAAACCGTTGTAAGCTTTTCACTTCTTAATTAGCAGAATAAATGGAGGTGATTAGGGAAGGCGTTTCTTGAACAGTTTCTATTAAAAAAAAAAGTAGAAAAATTATTTAATATAATAATCTTGAACAAAAAACAAATACATGTATTTGTTACTTTAATTAGATTATTTAAAATTATTTTTCTTTCTTTTGAGTTGTAGATGTGTTTTGAGTACCACGAAAAAAT
>JABUQX010044242.1:27500-34287 GCA_015478945.1 Trachelipus rathkii | reverse complement strand
CTTATCCAAAACTTAGCTTAACTTTTGTAATACTTTTTAATCGCAAGCGATCTGGTGAAGCTTCAAAAATTCATCTTTCTACATACTTGAAAAAGAATCAGTCAAGTAGTAACTCGGATTTGATGAAATCATTGACTCCCATGGAAAAAGAGCTGTTCAAAGACTTTTCTAGGGTCGAAATTAGGGGGAAACGAGGGAGAAAAGTACCAGTTATATTTACCATTTATTTGTAAAGGGGTGTGCTAGGTGTGAGAAGAAGTGAGGAATGAACTTATTAGAGAGTGGTGTGGTGTGGTGTGAAGAAATGGAGTGAATGGCGGGGGATTGTGAGGGGGTATGGTTGTGGCCCACTTGGGCCAAGGGATGAACCCTTACATTGACGATCTACCATAGTGAGGTTTCGTCGCGGTCCTATGAAGCTCTCGGGTGGATTTCGGTCCTGGGTGACGACGTTTTCATTTAATTAATGTACAGGAGGGGCGGTAAGGCTGGGGCTTCCTTTCGACTTATGTCATGTTCTTCTACTGCTTTTCTTTTCCGATGCTCGTACGCACCTTACTCCCATTCTTGGGAAAAATAGAAGGAAGATAAAGAAAGAAAGAAAGATTTGTAAAGTTATAGATTTAAAAATTGTAAGAGATGAAGTTGGGTGAATAAAGAAAACGAGTATCTTTTTTGCTCATCCTTTTGATGGGGCAGAAACTTGCAACTGCTTCGGATATTGATGTTTAAGTTTCTTGGACGAAATCTATGTTGTCATCTTCAGTGTATTGGACATTTTCTTCATATTTTCCCTGAAACTGTAATAATATTTAGTTAAAAATTTCAAAATTAAAAATATCTGTGTATCTACTAATAGTTTATTAAAAATAAATCGCATATATATATTATATATATATTATATATGTTATATATATATATATATATAGTATATATATATTATATAGTTATATATTATATATATATATATATATATATCGCATATATATATATATATATATATATATATATATATATATATTATTTTTTTTTTTCCAAGACTGGGGGTAAGGTGTGTGACATGTATTGGAATAAAGAGATAGTGGTGGAAGGAATTATGACAAGCCGAAATGGAAGCCCAGCCTTTTACCGCCCCCTCTATACCTATTAAGTGAGAAAACTTGGCACAGTCAGAAAATCCACCCAAGAGCTTCACGAGACCGCGACGGATCCTCACTATGGCATATCGTCATTGTAGGGTTTATCCCTTGGCCCAGGTGGGCCACAACCATACCCCCATATAAAACCCCGCCATTCACTCCTATTATACACCTTTATTCTCGCCTCTGCCAAACTCAAAATTCTCTCCTTCAGACATTCGTTACTGACTCAATCCATTTTTTCTTCGGTCTCCCAGCCAGTCGATTCCAACACATCCCCACTTTCTACATGTCCGCTTAACAAAACCGCTGTCATTCATCCTTTCCACATGACCAAACCATCTCAACGTACTTTCATTTATTCTCTCATTTACCCCTTTCTTCACACCACATAACTCTCTAATACATTCATTCCTCATTTTATCAATTCTTTTCATACCTTACACGCCCTCAAGATTGTCATCTGAACACATTGAACTTTAGATCTATACCTCTTATTCCAGACCATAGTCTCACTACTATACATTAACAAAGGTAACAACATACCCTTATGTAAAACCCTAGCGCACTCAAGACTTAGTCCCTTTACATCCACCAACGATTTAATTGCACCAGCCACCTTCCTGCCATTCACAACTTTCCTACTATACTCTGCATCATCTGTCCCTTCTCATCCAACACATACCTTTAAATATTTAAACTCGGACACTTGTTCCAGCTGCTCACCATCTAACATAACTTCACACTGAGGACTGTCCTCACTCACAACCATAACCTTACTCTTATCTACGTTTACTTTCAAACTCCTGCCTTTTGCACCACGCCTGCCAAATCTCCGTCACCAATCTCTCAAAACGCTCTTGCAGATTCACCCCCACTAAACCAATCATCCGTATATATATATAATATTTATATCTATCAATCTATAATATCAATATATAGTATATTACTAGGTTTAAAAATGAATATCTATATTATAATATATATATTATATATATATATTTATATTATTTTAGTTATATCATATACCAAGTTCACTGTGGTTTTCGTAGCGGTTTTACGCAAGTACATGCTGTGTCTGTCGTAATAGGAGATTAAGAGGACAATGTTAGCTGTGTTCAGGTCCTACTACCACCTATTTGTAACCTAAAAATGCTCGTGCATGCTTAGGATTTCTGATGCATATTTGCTATACCTACCCTAAGTTAAGGGGGTAAAGGGGCAGTTATGATTATAAATTATTATATATTATAAATTTAATTGCAATAACAGCAGCATAATGAGAGTGATGCAACACTTCAACAGCTAGAAAGAGAGAGAGAGAGAGATATGGTGCTTTTGTAACTACACTTTTTCATGGAAAGCAATATGTTAGGAATCACCTCAGAAGTGATTCATAATCTTTACAACGTGGAATAACGCCCCTATGCTGAGCTAGCAACTGGGATGGTGATTAGTAGTTCCGAAGGTGTATCAGAACACTCATTTTCTTAGAAATTTTAGAAAGAACCCAATGTGATCCTTCTAAGATAGATAGATAACAAGATAAAAAAAATATTAACAACAGAAGAAGGTTAGAGTTGTGATTTCAAAGAAGATATTATATTTGTGTGGAAGAAGGTAGGTAGAAAGATCAGAGGTGTTGCTTCAATGCTTCCCTCCTAGCATCATTTATTTGCTGTGAATGAGTTGTCTTCATTCATTTATCCTTTAAGTGGTGTTCCTAAGAATTGTTTTATCCTCAACTTTTTTTTTCTATTTTGCACCAATAATCTATGTGTTGTTACTGCCTCCTCTCAACTCTTAGGCTGATAACTCCACCACTCATTTCAATAATTTATCCATAGTGGTGTTCCTCAGAACAGAATTCTGAGGAATGCCACTATGGATAAATATAAAGGATAAATAATAGTTATCCACAATAGCAGCCATAGAAGATGGGAACGGAAGTCAAGAGGGATAAATACCAGAAGTTAAAAGTTTACAGATTAAAGCTGTGCCACAGTTTATTGAAAGCCTTCAATATGCTGGGTGCCACAAAAAAGATTCATCAAAATGCAGAAGAGCAGAGGACAAATAGTTTGTGAGAAAGGAAAGATCACCAGTAGAGAGGTTCTTACAGAAACCATACTGGTAATCAGAGATAAGTTTAGAAGATTTAAGATGTTTTTAAATCTTCTTGTTATGAATAGATTTGAAAACTAAAGGAAGAACAGAGGTTAAAGGGATAGGACGATAGTTAGATTGTTAACTGGGGTCCTGCTTATTCAGTACATGCTGGATGAATGCACTCTTCCAGTAGGAGGGAATGCTGCTGAAGTTGATAGGCAGTGAGGAAACAGTTTCGCAAGGCAGGGTGCAAGCTCAGAAACTAAAAGTTTTGAGGACCATTGGAGAGATAACTTCATCACTCTCCGCCTTCTTAGTGTTAACCGAAATAATATTTTAATGATTTGAAAGAAGGCAAAGAGAGAAGAAATAGCTCTGGAACAGTCTAAGAGTGGAATTAGAGGGAAAAGTATGAGCAAACAGTTCAGCTTTAACACAAGTTTAAGACAGCAATATTACCAACAGAGATACAAGAAGAGGGAGAGAGGAAGAAGCAAAGTTGGAGTTGGCATTTTAATGTCAGAAAAAGTGTGAGGTAGAGGAACCAAAAAGATTGTTGCATTGCATAATCTACATACAAAAAAAAAAAGTTTTAGGATCTTGAAAAGTTGATTTTTTTTGTCATTCGAGAGTGAAATGTATAAAAACACTAATTTCTGACAAATCAAGATATCAGTGCCCTTAAGTGTAATACTCTTGTCGACTTTTGTTACAGTTTACAGGTAAGTTATAGTATATATATATATTATATATATATATAATATTAATATTATATATAGTAATATATATTATATATATATATATATATATATATATTTACTATATATAGTATATTACTATATATATATTATACTTAAATATATATATATAAGGACTTTACCAGGTAAAAGAATATATAATACAGGCAATTTAAGAAAACATATACTTTAAGTAAATAGAATTTTGATATCCCACCCCCCCATACATATCTGAAACAGTGTCACATAACTATGCCCCAAACCTTTCTCCTCTTTCACAGTGTAACAAGTTGATATTGGCAGATTTTAATGCACATCACCCTACATTTCTCAATACCCACCCACATACACAAATGATTACATATATAAATGATTACACTCACTCAGTATACTCAACAACTGAAATCAACCTACATAAAGACCTCCTAAACAGAACCAGAATCTGACATCACTTTCTGTTCCCCTCAAATTTGTCACTATTACATGGCAAACCTTTCAAACTCTCTCCTCAGATTTTACAATACTTATCATAATTCAACACAAACACCCAAATTACACATAACATAAAAAAAAAAAAAATTGATGCTACTGCCAATACCAATCCTGGAATTTCAGCAAATACCAATACTTCCTATTAATTTGTTATATTGTAAATTTTTTATGTATGAAAAAGACCACCTATCAATTATATTTTATAAACTTCTCGAACGGAAGTTTCAAGAACATTAACATAGTTACATTAACATAGTGATATGTCCTGGAATGCCCCATATATACGGTATATATATATATATATAGTACTATATATATATAAATATATATATATAGTATATATTATATATATTATATATAATAATATATATATATATATATATTTATAGTTGAGAAAACTTGAAATCGCTGGTTAAAAAAAAGTCCTATTGAGTTACTTATATATATATATATATATATATATATTATTATATATATATATATATATATATATATATAATAATATTAATATTATATATATATATATATATATATATATATATATATATATATATATATATATTATTATATATATATACTGGGTATATATATCTAAGTACAAAATTCTTTTGTTTTTCTTTTTTGAGTTGTGCTTCCAAGTATATTTTTGCTTCCATATCTTGCATATTATATGATATATATAATTATATATATTATATATATATATATTATAATATAATGTAATATATAATAATATATATATATATATATATATATATATATTATATTATATATATAGTAATATATATTTATATATATATTTATAATAATATATATATATATATATACATACTATATAATAATATATATATATCATCACCACCCACCTTCTTTCCTAAGGTGCGTAGCACGCACTGGAAACAGAAAAGTAGTAGAAGAATTACTGAGGCAAGTCGAAAAGAAAGCTCAGCCTTGCCACCGCATCACAATGGCATGTCGTCAATGAGGGTTCATCCCTTGGCCCAGTGGGCCAAACCATGCCCCTTTACAAAACCCTGCCATTCACTCCTATTACGCACCTTTCTTCTTGTCTCTGCCAAACTCTCATTCCTTCTCATTCAGTGCATTCCTTTACTGACTCAATCCACTTTTTTCTTCAGTCTCCAAGCGTGACTCTCAGCGACACTCACCACTTATTATCGCACTTAACCAACCAAGACTTATCATTTTATCCTTACCACATGACCCAAACCATCTCTTATACTGTCCAATTATTCTCTCATTTACTACCCTACTACACGACACTTCTCCCAAATGCGTTCATTCCTCATTTTATCAATTCTTTCTCACAACATAACATGCCCCTAAAATTGTCCATGCTGAACTACATTTGTTACTTTAGATTAGACCTCTTATTCCAGACCATCAGTTTCACTACTGTACATTAACATAGGTAACAAAATAACCTCATGTAAGAATAGACCCTAGCTCACTCAAGACTTAGTCCCTTCACAATCCACCAAGGATTTTAATTGCCCAGCCACCTTCCACCATTCACAACTTTCCTGCTACGCACTGCATCATTTCAACGAACATCACACTGAGACTGTCCTCACTCAACAACTATAACCTTACTTTTATCTAAGTTGGTATGTTTTACTTTCAAATCCTCTCCTTTACCACATTCCTGCAATACCTTACCAATTCTCTTAAACTCTCTTCATAGATTCGCAACACAAAACCAAATCATTTGTATATATAATAGTAGGGCACCCTCCACTCTCTTCTATTCACCATCGTTCTAATACCATCCCCTGCCAACCCCACCCTCTTAATTCTTTTCATACCCCATCCTTATAAGAATATTGATGACAAGGAGACTAACACATCCTTCTCACTCTGTTATTAATATTAAACCAATCACTTTCAACATTTCATTCGTCTACACCCCCTCGCTCACTATCGTCATTACATACCTTTATTCCATTCAATAGCCTTTACCACCAACACAACTATCACTAACACCTTCCATAGAGCTTTCCTATTAATCCTATCATATGCTGCGTTGCAAATCCATAAAAACCTAAATATTAATTCTATTCTTCTCTCTCATATTTCTCAATCATTTGTTTCAACTAGGGGGACGAAGGGGGGATTTTGTCCCCCTCTCTGTCCCCCGAGGGCTCGGGCCCGGCCCCCCCCCGGGGCTCAGCCAGGCCCCCCCCCCCCCCCCCCCCCCCCCCCCCCCGCCGCCCCCGGGCCCGCCCCCCCCCGCCCCCCCCCGCGTCCCGCCTGTCCCCCATGGGCTCGGGCCCCCTAAAAACATTTCCA
>JABUQX010044242.1:0-25000 GCA_015478945.1 Trachelipus rathkii | reverse complement strand
CATTTCCCAGGACAGAATGGAGCACCTACTTCTGGGGTCCACCGCTCTCGACGCCCCCCTACCGACTTCTCTATATCTTCCCTTCTCGACCTGTGGAACCGCCCAAGAGCGGTGGCTGGCTCCTTGGATAGCAAGTGTGCTTGCAACGCGAGGAAAATCGAAGCCTTATATATATATATTATATGTTTATATATTTATTAATATATTTACATTATATATGTAATCTTGAGTGGTATAAACTTGCATATATTATAAATATATATTTATATGTTCTGTTGCTACATGGAAAAGATTATTCTTTTTATCAAGGTCCATATTTCTACTTACCAATCAATAGAAATACAGGTCAATAAAAATACATACCAATCAATCTTTATATTCCCCCATCCTAATCTTGACAGAGTCTACACAATTATTTTTCAAACCAATCTCCTCTAACACAATATAACAACCTGATATTTGCTGGTTATTTCAACGCACATCACCATACATGGCTCACCACCTAAACACCTAACCAAGAGTAAATACACTCATAAATAATTCACATTCTCTTAGTATTCTTAATAACAGAAACCAATCTACACAAGTACCTTCACAACATAAGCAGAACACAACTTCCTCTGACAATTTTACTGAAAATCACCTACTGAGGGCAATTTTTTGTGTCTGTTCAGGTAGCCAGATCAAGATTCGAACACTTGCTTTAAGATTGAATTTATTGGTTAATATATATTAATTAATATTTCTATTTCGATTTTTCATATATTATATTTATATTTATTATATTTATTAAATGGTAATTTGGTAATTTTAGGGTTGGAAATATTTCTAATAATAAGGTGCATTACCAGCCAATTTTTGTGAAACATGTGTTCAAGATATCTTTAAAAATTAAGGTCTTCAAAATTCATATTTACTCACAGATACCTTTTTTTTAATAGGCTTACCGTATATAAGCTTATGATATTGAAACTATTTTATTTTTCCAGTACTTCAGAGTGTGGGGCATGGAGGCAAAGTCCTGTAGACAAATAAATGTTCATGCACCATGCATTTTTATTTATCACTAAAAAAAATTATAAATGTTATTTCCTAATGATCTAGTAAAAATAATTTTAATATAAAAATAATCCATCCGGTAATTCAAATGCCTTAAACAGATTTTTATAAAAATCACAGCATAGACTCTAAAAAAATAGTAATGAAGAATAAAAAAAAATTATTTGTCGCTCTCTTTAGGAAAAAAAGTTTCAGCATCTCAAAGTTGTTAAAAATCACATAGACTTTTCAATATTGATCGATCCAGGTTAGGTCTCATTTCAGGCCCTCTAAGTCAGGTTATGATAAGTTTTGTTAGGTAATACACAGAGAAAATCTTGTGAATTAACAATCTTATCCATAACCTGAACTAAGGATGGCCCTAAACGAGCACGAAGCCCCTAATTTTTATTAATAAGAAAGTCTATGGTGAAGATTTTAACTTTCAGAGCTGTAAACTTTTTTTCCTAAAGAGACTGCCGATTTTTTCGTTTTCACTATTCTTCATTATTATTTTTTTAATAGGCTTACCGTATATAAGCTTATGATATTGAAACTATTTTATTTTTCCAGTACTTCAGAGTGTGGGGCATGGAGGCAAAGTCCTGTAGACAAATAAATGTTCATGCACCATGCATTTTTATTTATCACTAAAAAAAATTATAAATGTTATTTCCTAATGATCTAGTAAAAATAATTTTAATATAAAAATAATCCATCCTATAACGCAAATGGTTTAAGTTGATTATCATGTACGGTACCTTTTGTGCTATACATTTTTAGTATAAAGCTTAGATTAGGGTACTGTTTTTAAGTTTTCTTTGTATATTATTTATTCTGTATGTTAGGCCTGTAAAATGCAAACATTTCTCGATAAAACTAAAAAAAAATATAATATAGAAAAAATGCTTACATTAAAATAGAAATAAAAGGTAAAACTATTTTTCACTTTAAAATGTACAACAGAACTGTTATCTCCGAAGTAAAAACAACAACAATGGCTGACTACAGTGTTTGTATGACGTCATGATAAATATTTTTTTAAATTTCTTTAAAATATTCCTGATTATTATACTTTTTTACAAAATAAAAAATAAAACTATTTTAATTATCTTATTTAGTTAATTATTAATAAAAAGAACAATCTTAAGCGTTAAATTTTTTTAATTCGTGGAATTCGTGGGGGGGTAGGAAAATATTTGTCAAGAATGGCTATTTAATAATAATAATAATAATAATAATAATAATAATAATAATAATAATAATAATAATAATAATAATAATAATAATAATAATAATAATAATAATAATAATAATAATAATAAACATGAAAACAAGTTATATATATATATATATATATATATATATATATATATATATATATATATATATATATATATATATTATATATATATATATATATATATATATTATATATATATATATATATATATATATATATATATTATATATATATATATATATATATATATATATATATTATATATATTATATATATATATATATATATATATATATATATATATATATACTATATAGATTTTAATATACATATATTAAATAAATATATAATAGATTAAATATATATAGATAAATATATCTAATATATATATATATAATATATATAATATTTATATATATATATATATTATATATATATATATGGCCAGCCTCTAGAAGAGCCACAATCCATATCTCAAAAACTACAATAGCTACCGGGAAAAGGAATACATTGTTGGAATCCTGGCAAAATTTTACAAAGGAAAATGTAAAAAAAAAAAAAAAAAAAAAAAAAAAAAAAAAAAAAAAAATCATATCTAAAAAAATAAAAAAGCTAAAAGAAAAGAAAAAAAATTTTTGGAATCCTTGTAAAATTTTGGTTAGGTAAAATGTAAAAAAAAAAAACAAAAAATTGGCTATTTTTTTTTGGGGGGGTGCTGGGACATAGTATATATATATATATATATATATTATTTGTAAAGGTATTACACGGCAATTTAGGGGGCTCGAGCCGACGGGGAACACAGGGGGGGACGTTTTCCATACCCCGTAGGGGAGGGGCGGAGGAACCCCCGCGACACCCAAATACCAAAGAGCGGGGGTTCCGGAGACCCTCCCCGGAGGGGGGGAATTAGTCCTACCCCGTAGTTCCCCGGAAGGCCGAGAGACCCCGACTCCTGCCATCGGTGCGGTATACCCTTGGGGTATTCTTTAGTAAAAAAAAAAAGCAAAATTTAATAGAAAGTCTATTTATTTTAACGAGTAACCAATAAAAGGTCTCTAATAGGCTCTCTAATCATATTACTATAATTATTAACAATAATTTTTTTTTTTTTTTTTTTACATTTTCCTTGCTGAAAATTTACCAGGATTCCAAAAATGTATTTCTTTTCACTATAATTATAAATTGTAGTTTTTTAGATTTTTTTTTTTCTATTTTTTCTTCTATTTTTTTTTTAATCTTAATTATTTTATTTTTTTATTTTTTTTTATATCAAATATTTATCTCTAAGGTAATACTACTAAGTGCATGTCTCAGCGCTCTGCGATTGGCAATCGTACTTCGTCATATGTATGATCTTAAAAACTATTAATGAAGTCTAACCAGTATGAATTAACCGGAATAGATTGTACCTAGTGAAATGACGTGGTCTCGTTGTAAGATACATTGAGGCTTAATCCAGACGTCTGACTCATTATATATACTAAATATAATTATATATATATATATATATATTATATATATATATAATTCTACAAATTTATACTCCATTAATAATCATAACTATACACTTTATATATATATATATATATATGGCGCAGCCTCTAGAAGTAGGCCAGAATATCCAGGTATTCTCGCGAATATATCTTTTACAGACTAGTCTATACCGTTGCTACAATAATAAAGGATTATTACCATTGTACTGTGATATCCTTGTTGCAGGCCTTTTTTTTTTCAGACAACATTAGTGTGATTCCGGCACGTCGTGGACGGACATATACCTGGGGTCAAAAAAAGAGAGAAAATAAAAAATAAAAATAAATAAAAATAATTTGAAACTACCTAGGAGAGGAACGGGGCTCTACAGGGACAAGGTGGAACACATACATTTTGTGTGAATCCTTGTAGAAGTTTTTCTTAGTTTAGGTATACTGTGGAGGTGGAGGATTTTTAAATAAACAGATCAATTACATATAATCGTGGCTATATTGGAATTAGGGGCCCGGCGGGTCGCCTGTGGGTACATAGTGTATATATATATTAATTTGTAAAGGTATTACACTGGCAATTTAGGGGGCTCGACCCGACGGGGAACACACAGGGGGGGGCGTTTTCCATACCCCGTGTATGGGAGGGGCGGAGGAACCCCCGCGACCACCCAAGATACAAAAATTCCACAGAATCGCAGGTGGCAGAAAGAACGAACAACCGAGCGAACTAGCCTGGTTACCATATCACACAAAACTCGCTGCGCAGACACACGCAAACCCCTAGTGTAAAGTTAGGGCGTCGGTTGTTCCGGCGAGAGTTAAATGGAAAGAAGACCGCGGATATAACTGTTTAACAGAGGTCAAAACCCGCCACCCACCCAATAAATTCAGAAAGTGAGATCAGAAACTAAGACAGCGTCGAAGATCAGAGACTAAAAGGAACTGTCAGTAAAGATTAATGGATTAATTCTATAAGAGAAACAGAGACAGAGAGAAAATTAGTCAGTTAGTATGCTACTGTGGCGCATAAAGGTGTTAAGAGGTTAGTCTGAAAGAAATACTAACTAAAGTTAATATTTATCTACCTACACCGCTGTTAATGGTAGAATTAGTGTATCTCCTAACGGTACTACTTATTATTACCTGAACACTCTCAATTTGGGCCTTCCGCAAAAATGAACCTTTGATATAATTTTAAGTAAGTGATGCTGACGATTCTTCCTTGAATGAACAAGGTCAGGTTTGATGAATCCGGGGAAATAAAACAAAACGTTTAAAACAACGTTTATTGTACTTAAATTAAGGGGAGGATAATCTAAATGTCGATTTCTATTTCTGAGTATCTGTTATCCATCGGTTTGGTCTAGACCCAAACCTAAGATCGTAAGTTGAAGTCGTAAGGTCAGTTCAGTTAAATTCCATTCAATTCAAGTTCAAGAGAGATATATTTACAAAAAGGAACAAGAACTGATATGTGTGTGTGTAGTAAAGGATGCAAATATTAAAGATCACTCAACTTTTGTGGTCTGTTATTGCAACACTCCAGTGCTGAATTGAAATATGGTCTGCTATTCGGATGCTGAATTTCGGGCAGTAGGCCTCAGTGATAGAAATTTGGCGGCAAGAGATATACACAAAGCAGGCCCCAGTGGTGGAATGGGCAAGGTAGGCCCCGGCAATGGAACCTGATAAAATATAAGAAAATAGGCATGTTGTAAAATTGTGCTCCATACAGAAAACAAAAAATAAGATATATACTTAAGCATGGCTTCAACTTACCCTTGGGGATTAATAGAAATCCTTCCTCAAGGGTTGTTGGACGAGTCTTGAGAAAGACCGGAGAACTGCTGCAAAACTGCGAAAATAGAGAAGCCATAAGCCAAGCCATACAGAAATCTCAAATGGAGCACACACACCTCTAAAATTATAAAGACATTAAGTGTATGAACATAGTAAAAGTAATATCTTACTTTTACTGAGGTGTAAATTCCTTGTCCACAAGGAATCCAGAGAGATTGACGGAGATGTGGTGAAGGGACAAAATAAAAGGGGTCCACTTCACAAAAAATAATATAAGTACGTACTTATATAATGTCCTAAAAAACAGTAGATTAGTAGATTGGGGAAAAAGTTCTGATTATGGCACAAAAAGCATACAAATAAGAATAAATCTTAAATCTAAAAATACACCAAATATATTGGTGATGGACATATTCAAATAGAGTAGGAGTTACTGTGACAGCAACCCCTACATCCCCCCGCACTAAAATTACGCCCCCACTCAAATTTCTTATAATGATGAATTATAAAGCCGATGATCTGTTAATGAGTGGTAGGCGGCGAGGAGATGGGATTAACCGAAAAATGATGGAAAATCAAAAGAACTGATTACATCCTTATCCACACACAACCAGAAAACCAAAATTTTGAGAAACGGAAAACTGAAATATTGACAGAGCAATATAATATATACAAATATTTACACTGACAATGTTGTCTGTTTATTGAAGAGAAGGAAGAAAACGTGCCCGACGGGATTGAAGCACGAGTTCCTCTTCTTCGATAAATTTTTTTATCGAGTTTAAAATTAGGGAACGTCTATGATCTGATAGGGAACCATAATCATACCTCTCCAACATCATCCGCATTTCCAACCGGATTTGGTCATGTTGTTGCTGGTCGGAACCACCCAGCTGAGAACGGTATGATAATGGTGTAGACGATGAAACAGACGGGTAGTCGGACAGATGACTCTGGGTTGATGGGTACTCCGACTGTGGAGTTGTATAGGCTGAAACGGAGTGAGGCCACTGAGGTACAAAAGCTGATGGAGGCAATCCAGTGAAAGGAGCCGCACCCAACCGCCTCTCGATGTTGGTTAAAGTTCGAGAAGTAGACGGTCGAGGTGAGTCGTTTACTGATTGGATTGGTTGTCTCCTTTCCTCGCTTCTAGTAGAGGTCGAAGTAGGTGGTCGACGGCTAGTTCGTGAGTGAACAGAAGGCCGTGGACGAGTAGGACGAGACAGAGCGTGCGAGGTGAAGAAACTCTTATATTTCCTCATGAACTGTTCCAGGAACAAACGATTGGCATGTAACCCATCATATAGCATCGGAGATTGAAGAAACATCTGTTTTTTCTTAATGTATCTGAGATGTGGGGTGTTTTTATACTCCGGCGTGCCTCGTTTGGTTCCATAATAATAATTAAAAACCTCACTACCGCGAAGAGTGGTTTTATCAGTCCACTTATAACGATAATATGCCAAATCTTCAAACAAGACGAAGGATCTGATAGAGTGTTCTCTCATTAACCGAGGGGACATGGAGTCATCATCTTTGAGGTGATCGGCAAAAGCTGGACCCCATGCTTTCGTGATCCGCTTTTGGTTAAAGACGTACATGTCTTTAACTGGAGGAATCATGAGGTAAACTTTGACCCTCGGATTTTTCTTTTTGGCATATTTCGTGATTTGATCCATGATGTTGGGTACACCCTCGACTGTAAAGTTGACCACAGGCTCAAAAACTGTTGTTGACTTGTCTCCATTAGAGATGGATTTTTTCTGCCAGGCCAAGGGTGTAAGTGCCCATATCAGGATGAAGTCAACGTCGGGTTTCATGAGGGTTTCGATATAGGGAGGACAGTCGTGGATAGTCCGACCCGAACCATAATCCACCCTTACATGAAGGTTAAATTGATCTCTGAGCAGCTTCTTCTCTCGGCGGAGCAACTCCAATTCGCTGGCTCCAACTGCTAAGAGAGTCTTCATACTGCAAAGAGAATTACAGGTGCTTTATTATTTGCATCCGTGTGAGTGATACATAATAATAAAGTATAATCTTGTTCCTTCTACAAATATTTAAAATTAAAATTTAATATTTAACAAGTCAGCTTAAATTTATTTAAATCTGATTTAATTAATTTCTAAGTTAAATAAAAATAATTCAATTTACTAAGCTATATGCTTAACTTTGCTTTGCAATTATAAAGCTGATATAATAATATTAATTATTTTTCAAGAAATATAAATCATATTTTAAATGCTGAAATATTGAATTTACAAAGTCTGATTTTTAAATCATTTTTACAAATTTTAAAATTAATTAAAATTAATATGCACATAATAAGTGTCGGTGTATCAAATTGAAAAATGTGTTGAGTAACAAAAGAACATAACAGTTGTTGGCTTATCATAATTGTCGTTGAATACCACGAGGGCAATCTTCAACTCTGTGAACTGTGTTTTATGCAAATATGTCCTTAAAATTAGCCTAAAGGGGAAAATTTTCATTTTTACATTTTATTTCAGTTTTATTAAATATTAAAAATATTAAATTAAAAATAATAATAATAAATTACTACAACCAACAACAACGTTCTGATAGAATTATAGGCAAGTATTCAGTGAGGCTGAGATGAATGTAAAGAAGATTCTACAGTGTCACTGAATTTGTCTGAATCTAATGTAATGAAAGAGAGATGAGATGAGTGCATGTAATTCGCATCCGCATTAAAAAATCATCCTCAAAACATCCGCATGTTTCTGCATTAACCGCATGCCATCCTGCAAATTCCACCCTGTACCACCCCATGATCATTCCCTCCCAGAACTCACAGAACCCAGGAAGAACGAAGGAAAATGGGAAAATTGATGAGGAAGAGAGCGAAATCCCACAGGAGCGAGCAAGCGTTCAGTTCAACGAACAACGGCAGATCCTATTGAGAAAGAAATTGATGAACTGTTGAGAATTCTGATAATCATTTTGAGAAACTATTAACTACTACCGGTCTATAACAAACTACTCCTTCTTCTATTGAGCACGTATTCTAGAGGAGTTTCCATCACATTCGGAAGATCAGGTACCTGTCCCATACGTCGAGTAAATGGGCGAGGTGGAAAATTGAACCTGGTCAAGTCTTCTTCTCCGATGTGAACTAACTCGAGATCACTGTCATCAAGTTGGAGATGAGCAGGATCACCGAGAACTTCACCAACTACATGATATGGAGCTGGTGGTGTTTGAGAAAGTTGAAAAAGTGATGGTAACTGATAATATTCTGAAGGAGGAGAAGATGAAGGACTAGAATGGAAACCTGAGAAATCGGAATGTTGAGAAGACGTACTGAAATTGAAAGGCGAAAAAGGTGGAGGCGAATCTTGTTGAGTTCGAAAAGAACTGAGAACTGCTGAAGGACCAAGGAGATTGGAACTTGGTCTATCCTTGAAGAAAGAACTCAAGAAAGACGCTCCCTCTAGTTCACTAACTGAGTGAAAAGCAACTGTATTTGGATTTGTTATAGCCGGAGATTGGGGAGTAGAAACTGATGATACAATAGTGTGACTGCTAGGCGGCGTAAAAGCCGAAGATACTTGAAGTTGTGAAGGAGAAGGATATACATGAGTATAGAAGTCATGGTAATCCAAACTAGGACTGTGTACCTGAATTGGGGAAACAGCAGATAGATTCGGCTGTAACGATAAAGGGGAAACCGGAATGGTTCGTGATGATTCTGTTATATCACTTGGAGGAAGCACGAAAGTAACCTTGGGCGGAGAACGAGTAGGCTGAACTACTATAGGTGAAAGGACTGGAGTTCTCACAGGAGACATTGTTGATTCTGCAGTATCAACGTTCAGTTGTTCTATTTGATCCCATAAGTTAGGCAACCTCGTGAATAGATCCATTGGGATGGGATTTGTTGGAAGAAATCCCTCAAAGTCATTTTCATCATCGTCTTCGATGGACTGAAATGGATCTTCTTCAACATCGTTATCTGATATTGAAGAACTGTTAGCAACTGAATTAGTATCAGAGTCTTCTGCATCTTCAACCTCTTCTTCGTCTTCTTCATCCTCGTCGGTAAAGAATTTCTCGCGCACCTCAGGGTTGCGAGCTAAATATCTGCGAAGGTACGTGGGAATATCTATCCATCCTCGTAGATGAGAGAAATGGACTTTCTGTAATCTATTTTGTTGGTCACTAGCACGTCTAATAAGGTAGGTGACCCGGTTATCATTAACTGCAGTGATGATATAGGGGCCTTCCCATCGGCTCTTGAACTTCTGAATAGTGCTATGACCAGTGCGAATTACTTTTTTCGCAACTTTCTGTCCGACGCGAAATGGTCGGAAGTTCGCACTACCTTCTTTCCAATATTGTGGAAAACTGTGTGTTGGAGAATGAGCCTTCTGCAGAAGAAAGTCGGAAGGTGAAATACCGAGAGCACTATGTGCTGTGTTGTTGTAAATGAGAACAGAAGAAGAAAGTTCCTCATCCCAACCACTGGGATTTTCAAGCACCAAGCATTTAATGATCTGAATTAAACTTCTGTTGAAGCGCTCACAAACCCCATTGCTAGCAGGGTGAAGCGGAGAAGTTCTTATGTGCTTGATATTGTGTTCTTGAAGAACATTTTGGAAAGTCTGAGAAGTGAACTCAGCACCGTTGTCAGTGAGAATTCGGTTTGGAACTTTTGGAAGAAATGGAAGAATTTGATGTTTGAATTTGTTAGAAACAGAAAGACTGGTTTTGTTCGATAAAGGAACAACTGAAACCCACTTGGAAAAGTGGTCAATGAGTACCATACAGTACTTGTGACCTGAACCTGTTTGAGGAAACTGGAGCAAGTCCATTGCACACAAGTCGAATGGATACTCGGCTAAAATCTTTAGCATAGGAGGTGTCATAACAGAAGAAAATGTTTTCTGTCTTTGACATATCGGACAGCATCTGACGATGTCTGAGACCACCCGGTTGACTCGCGGGTGCCAAAAGTGCTTGTAAATAAGCTGAAGAAGTTTATTTCGTCCGATATGAGCACATGAAAAGTGGTCCTAAAACTATGTGAACGAGAAAATCAAGAGAAATAACATACAGTAATTCTCCCGATTTTAACTTGTGAAAAAGTATCCCATTCTCAAATATCAACTGAGATCTGTATTGTTTGTACATTTTATGTACCCTAAGCCAACATCCTTGCATAACATCCTTGTTCTGAAAACCTCTAATGATCCACTTTAGATCTTTATCATTGGTTTGATTATTCAGGATGTCTAGTTCATCTATATTTGAATTGTTGAATATAGGACTGTTAACTGTTGTGATACGACCCACATGAGGATGAGTACGTACACGTTGGCGAGTAATTCCTGAAGCTATTACTGTTATATCATTGTTGTCCTCTCTACGAATGAGTTCTTTTTGGGACAAATCAGGCAAGAGCTCATTATCCCTTAGAGAGTATGTTCCCAATATTATGGCGAACTCCATATATTCTTCAGGAACGATGAAACATTCGGTGGGCTGAGTTTCAAAGCCATCTTGAAACCGAAGAGTTAGGTTGACGTAGTTGTCAATCGGAATTCTGCCACTTCCGAAACCACTAATTGCTTTCACCCCTACTTTTGCAGATGGCAAAAGCTCAACTGGTTCTTTCAAGGTCTGCAATACTGCTTCACTCACCAAACTTACACCTGCCCCACTATCAACAAGGCAATCATACACATTCGAGCTGTTGTGTTCTAATTTCACACAAACAATTAGTGGATCAACTTCTGCCTGGCAGAGATTTATGGTAACTACCATATCATCCTCAATTGGAAAATTGTTTACTGCCAGATGGACATGATAAATACCCTCTGACTTATCATGAGGTTTCACCACGTTGTTTGCTGCTGCTGCTGATTTCACCTGCCTATCACTATGACTATCGCTACTTCCTACCACGACAGTCTCCATAGGGAGGCTACTTGCTACTACTGATACTACTGGTTCCGTATGGGAACTACTACTACATACTACGTGAGAAGAAAGAGAGTAACTATCTCTATGACTATCACTAGTAGTCCTAGTGTCAAATAAAAGAGTCTTTGTGTCAGGTAGAAGGGTCCTAGCACTACTGCTATCGACTACTAAGTCTACGGCTACAGGAAAAGTGCTAGCACTACTTCTATCACTATTTACTATGTCTACTAGGGCATTGGTATCCATGAGCTGCTGTAAGCTATTATTCTCCACTGGAGGGCTCATTTCCGTGGAGACTTGCAGTTTAAAGCTCCGGCTTGTACTGCTTCTGAAGGACCCATGCATCGGCCTTCCATATGTGACTTATGACACCAGTCGCACGGGTCTAAAAACTTCCGTTGCGGCCTTGGTGAGTCACGCTTGTCAGTCGGTGCTCTGTGTGTTTTGTCCGCGCTGGGGGAATTATGTTTCCTGTTTGAACCAGAGGCCTGTGGTGATTTATTTTTTCTGTTATTTGTGGGTGACCTCTGTGTCCTTTGTGTATTGCGCGGTGGTGTCCTTTGTGAACAGTTTATTCCCGCATGTGGACCCTTACAAAACGGACACACTCTACCCGAATTCAATTGTTTACTGCGTGGAGGGGATCTGATAGACCTGCATTCATTCCTTACATGCCCCCTCTTTCGACAATAACTGCATACTCCTAAATACTTGTAGCATTCATCCATCACGTGCCCAACATTCTCACAGTAATCACAAACGAGGTGTTTTCTGTTAGTGTTCTCGTTGTGACGTGTCGGAGTGTAAGTGTTTTGGGTCTGATTACGTCTGTTATTGGATGCAGGGATAACTACGTGTATTGTTATTGTTACGTGTATTCTGTTGGCGGGTATTGTTTGTTTTAGGTGGTTGTGGCTGTGCATGTTGGGATTGTAAAACCTCCGACCAACCTGGATTAATGACATCTATTCTGATTGTCTCGTCTAAGTCTTGTTTAGGTTGATCCGAAGACACGGTAAACCGGCTGTTAGAAGAAGCGGCTACATTCTTCCCTTTTTCGTAGTCTCTAATGTAGGTGTCAGCAAGGCTTACTATTTTCCGCCATGGCACACGGATATTACTATCTTCTTCTTGCTGTGTAATATATTCTGTCGTTTCTCGACGTAAGGAGGAAGACTCAGAAGGAAAGCTGTACGTAGAGAATCATGTTCTCTCATGTCAAGCCCACGATAGGCTTTCTTTGCGAGATGTTCCAGGCGAAGAGCGTACATTCGAACGCTTTCACCGGGAGTCCTGTAAGCTGAATGATAAGCATTGAGCTTATGTGCGTCTTTCCTTTTCTCCTCTTGCTGGTACCACGTTAGTAGAGTCTCTTTGATAGAACCATAGTTCCTGTCATCTTTAATTAATAAGTTGTACAGCTGCAGGAACGAACCTTCGAGTTGCCTGCCTAGTAGCCTTAACCATTGATGAGGTGCATTTGGATAGTTAAATGAGCAATACTGCTCAAAGTCAGCAAAATAACTAACCAAATCCTGATCAGCCTCATATTTGTACTTTCCTGGCTCAACCACTTTCACTTTTCTGGAGTTCTTGGCGATTTCAGCCAGATAGAGAATAGATTGAGACATTAGAAGCATGTGCCGCTCCAAAATGTCTAATCTACTAGGTGCGAGTATTGAAGCTGGCTCTCTGTTATCTGCAAGAGAGTAAATCGGTTGTGGTTGAGGCGGAACAACATATGACCGGGTATCGATAAGCGGTACGATACCAGGCTGTTGAACTGTTATCGGTATCTCTGAAGGACTTGAAGTCAAGGGATCATTGAAATAAGGAGGTATATATTGCTGTCTGTTAGTAGCGTCAGTCAGTTGTGTTGGGGGAGTCGTCGTGTGCGTCGTGTAATGAACGTCAGAAGAAGGGGAACTTACAAAAGTTTGAGCCATAGTTCCTGGATAGAACTGTTGTTGTTGTTGCTGCATTGGTGCTGTTAGTAATGGTGAAACAGGTGACCCAAAGTTTATTAGAGCCATCTCGTTGGACAACACATCTGTTGTCATTACTGGAGTAGCTGTAGCAACAATCGGTTGTTGTGGTGGTATAGCCTGTTGTGCCCTCAATAAGGCCGTTTCCTCTTTTAGGAACTTAAATTCCTGAGTAATGGTAGATATAAATTCCTCTAAAGGTGGATTTGCTACCTGCTCTGTTAACTGCTGAGGAACTCTAGGTGGTGGATTTATTTGTTCTCTGCTTTGTAACTGTAACTGTCCCATTGCCTCTCTTTCCCTGATGAAACTCATCATCTCCTGTTGAGTCGCTGGAGGCATCTCATCCTCAATATCACCACCCATATTCGCTAAACCACCGCCCACTGCTCCCATGTCACGCCGACTCTCAACCTCATCCATCCCCACATTCACTCCCTCACCCCCAAGCCCTGCAGATCTGTTGGAAGAAGTCATCATTAGGGTTAGTACATGAAATTTGTATTTCAAAAAATATATATCAAATATATAAATTCAAAAAAAAACAAATATAAATGAGGGATGAGAAGTAGGAAGAGCGTTGCAGGAAAAAGGAGGTTAAGTTTGTAATGAAACTAAAACTGTATCTAGTCTCTTGACTTGAACTTGAATGGTAGAACTGTTTTTGCGGAATTTTCGAATTGGAATTGTTCAGGTGAGTAGTATCTACCCAGATATCTAATTGTTAAACCTTACTAAAGTGCTAAATACAAATGGCAGTCCCTGTTCGGGCGCCAACTAAATTTAAAGAGTATGTTAGGGAGAGTTAATGGAAAGAAGACCCGGATATTAACTGTTAACAGAGTTCCCAAACCACCCAATAAATTTAGAAAGTGAGATCAGAAACTAAGACAGCGTCGAAGATCAGAGACTAAAAGGAACTGTCAGTAAAGATTAATGAATTAATTCTAATAGAAAAAGAGAGAAAATTTAGTCAGTTAGTACTACTGTTACTGTGGCGACAAGGTGTTATAAGGTTAGTCTGAAAATACTAACTAAGTTAATATTTATCTACCTACACCGCTGTTAATGGTAGAATTAGTGTATCTCCTAACGGTAACTACCTTTATTACCTTTGAACAACTCAATTTGGGCCTTCCGCAAAAATGAACCTTCGATATAATTTTAAGTTAGTGATGCTGACGATTCCTCCTTGAATGAACAAGGTCAGGTTTGATGAATCCGGGGAAATAAAACAAAACGTTTAAAACAACGTTTATTATAAATTAAGGGGAGGATAATCTAAATGTCGGTTTCTATTTCTGAGTATCTGTTATCCATCGGTTTGGTCTAGACCCAAACCTAAGATCGTAAGTTGAAGTCGTAAGGTCAGTTCAGTTAAATTCCATTCAATTCAAGTTTCAAGAGAGATATATTTACAACAAGGAACAAGAACTGATATGTGTGTGTGTAGTAAAGGATGCAAATATTAAAGATCACTCAACTTTTGTGGTCTGATGAAACAGCACTCCCAGTGCTGAATTGAAAAGTCTGCTGGAGGTTGTAAAAGAACCAAGTTGTGATGGAGACGTAATTAAACGCCCAGCTGGAAAACGAGCAGTAAGTCCCAGCACTAAAATGGAATAAACTGGAGGCGATCAGCCCCAGTACTAGAACCTGAGAAATATAAAAGTAGGCATATTGTAAAAAGTTGTGCTCCATGACAGAAAACATAAAAAAGGATATAAAGCATGGCTTCAACTCACCCTTGGGGATTGTAGATACCTTCCACAAGGGTTGTTTGAAGAGTCTTGAGGAAGACCGGAGAACTGCTGATGAACTGTGAAAATAGAGAAGCCATAAGCCAAGCCATACAGAAATCTCAAATGGAGCACACACACCTCTAAAATTATAAAGACATTAAGTGTATGAACATAGTAAAAGTAATATCTTACTTTTACTGAGGTGTTAATTCCTTGTCCACAAGGAATCCAGAGAGATTGACGGAGATGTGGTGAAAGGACAAAAATAAATGTGGTCCACTTCACAAAAATAATATAATATATCTGAAATTGCCTACGTACTTATATAATTTCCTAAAAAACAGTAGATTAGTAGATTGGGGAAAAAGTTCTGATTATGGCACAAAAGCATACAAATAAGAATAAATCTTAAATCTAAAAATACACCAAATATATTGGTGATGGACATATTCAAATAGAGTAGGAGTTACTGTGACAGCAACCCCTACATCCCCCCGCACTAAAATTACGCCCCCACTCAAATTTCTTATAATCATAAATTATGTGAAGCCGATGATCTGTTAATGAGTGGTAGGCGGCGAAGAGATGGGATTAAACCGAAAATGATGGAAACCGAAAGAACTGATTACATCCTTATCCACACACAACCAGAAAACCAAAACCGAAATATTGACAAAGCAATATATCTACAGTTTGGTGTTTTAGGGTCAAAATTGGCTGATAATTCCCGAAATTTTTATGCCCATTTATTAAAGGGTTTGAATGGAAAAATTGGGGCAACTGAACTTAATTAAATAGTTGCACCTCCCTTTAAAAAATTTAATTTTTAATTTTTTAATAGAATGTTGCTATGTTAATTATGAAATAGTTAATAAATGCAAATATTTAGTAACTAACTTTTTTAAAAATTTTTAAAAAAGTCAAGTTTATAGAATTAAGATTCCATTTTTATAACGTTAGAGGGTAGTCATAATTACTTAATTAATATATATATATACTATATATATATTTACATATATATATTATATATATATATTATATATTATAATATTATATAATATATATATATATATATATATATATATATATATATATATATATGATAAATTCTTTTAATCATTTTTTCTCCTTTTCAGTAAACAGATATAGATATAAGATATATAAACAAAATTATTAGTATATATATGGAATGTTTGTTTTTAATTTATAAAAAGTAATATAAGATTAACACATAATAAATAAATAATATTTAAGAACATTATAAAGAGAAAATTAACAACAACAAATGAACATTTAAATGAAAAGAGAAAAAAGGAAAATAAATGAATAAATGAAATCACAATTCATTCAAATATACAAACACCAAAAATGAAATGAAGACAACAGAAAATTGAACATCTTTGGATATAGGAAGAAATGTAACTAAAAGTAAGTTTACTTTAAACATTTTAAAAACAAACAGATTTTATATACTAAATAAACAAAATGAAAAAAGAAGAAGAAACTGCAAAGAGAAAATTGATTAGTATAATAATGGATAAGCTAACTAACATGATAAAGGAACTAATGGATATTAAAGAAAAAAGAGAAACAAATGAAGAAAGAAAAATGACTTTAATAATACCTAAATTTAGTGGAAAAAAGGAAGAATCTTTTGAGGAATACTTATTTAAGTTAAAAGTATGGAGAGAAGTGTCTCAAGAAAAAGAAAAAACTAAAATAGCACAAATAATAGGAGGTTTAGCAGGTGAACCACTAGAAGTAATTATGTCTTTAAAGGAAGAAGAAATATGGACAGAAAATGGAGTAGAAATAATTATAAATACATTAAAAGAAAGATATAGTAGAAACAAAGAACAAGAAAGTTATCTTAAAGTACAAACATTGTTGAATATGCAACAAAGGAAAGGAGAATCTTTCAGAGAATATGTAGCAAGATATGATAAAGCTAAAAGAGATTGTGAAAAACTGGATGATATTAAAATAAGTGAAAAGGTACATTCATACCTATTGATTAGTAATTCTAATATGAAGGACATGGAAAGAAAGCTAATTATAAATACGATTGAAGGAATTAAAACTAATATTTTTCTAACAACTAAAGAATCAATTGTAAATATGATGGAATCAGTATGTGAAATCATAGAAAAAGAAGGCAATAAAAATGGAAATTGGTATAATAATAATAAATTCTGTACAATATGTCAATACAATAATCATAACACTGATGAATGTTATTGGAGAGAAAGAACATTTAATTTCAATAAATGTGGTATTTGTAAACGTACTAATCATAAAACAGAAGATTGCTATTGGAATGAAGAATATAATAATGTGTGTTGGAAATGTAAAAAAGAAGGACACATAATGAAATATTGTAAAGAAAATGAACCATTAGAAGAAAAAAATAATAAATCTATATTTTTCATAGAAAGAAATAATGAAAAACTATATTTAGAAAAAATTAACTCCATTATTAATACAGAAAAGAAGAGAGACGAAATGATTTAGAAAGAGAATTAGAAGAAAGAAAAATAAATAGAACATTTTTCAATAATAATGAAGAATATACCGACTCTAAGGAAATTAAATATCAAGAAGATGTAATGGCTATTATAGATACAGGAAGTATAGAGACAGTAATTGGAGAATTAGGATTAACAAAATTGATTAGTGGATTAACTGATGAGGAATTACAATATATAAAGGACACACAAAAATTTAAAAATGGTTGTTTTGTATTTGGAAAAACAGAATATAAAATATTAAAAGAAATATTATTGCCTTGTAAAATCAAAGGAAAGAGTTTTGATTTAAAAATCAATGTAATAGAGGGTGATATACCTTTATTACTAGGTAAATCAGCCATGAAAAGAATGAAATTAAAAATTAATATTGAAGATGGAACTGTTGATATTTGTGATTTGAATCTACAGAAAGTAACAGACCTTTGATAATGAAGGAGGACATTCCTGCATACTATTGAATAGAAAACAAAAGAAAACATGTTGGATTAGTCAATTTAAAGAAAATTGGATAAAAGAAAAAGATAGAAAAGAAAAATTGAAAAAACTACATAGACAATTTGCTCATTGTGGAATAGAAAAATTATTTAAAACAATAAAAAATGCTAATGAAAAACAAATAAAAGAAGAAGATTTTTGGAATAATGTAAGAAAAGAATTGGAGCAAATTGTGAGAGACTGCGAAATATGTCAAAAATATAAGAAAACTCCACCAAGACCTGTGGTAGGATTGCCATTAGCAAATAAATTTAATGAAATAATTCAATTAGATGTAGGAGAATTTGAGAGCAATAAATTTTTAGTAATAATAGACCATGCAACAAGATATACACAAGCAGTATGGTTAAAAAATAAAACCAGTAAAGAAATCATAGAAAGGTTAATTGAAAAATGGATTATATATTTTGGAAGTCCTAATAGTATTATGTCTGATGCAGGAAGAGAATTTCAAAATGAAGATATGGAAACTTTTACTACAAAATTGAATATCAGATTAATGAGTACAGCTGCAGAAAGCCCATGGAGTAATGGTTTATGTGAAAAGGTAGTAGGGTTACTTAAAGAATCATTATACAAGTTAAAACAAGAAGGACATGATAGAAAGAATAGTATGGCATGGGCAATTTTTGCCAAGAATGGACTAACAAATTATTTAGGATATGCACCTAATCAACTTGTTTTTGGAAGAAACATAGGAATACCAAACATAGTAGATTCTGATAACGTAATAATAAGTGAAAAGAGAGATACTGATGACATGATTAAAGAATTATTAGAAACAATAGAACATGCTAGAAAAATACATATAGAAAATGAAAGCTCAGAAAAAATAAAACGTGCATTAAGAAGTCAAATAAGAGAACACATGTCAAAAAATATAAATATAGGTGAAGAAGTATATTACAAAAGAAACATTGATAAAGAATGGAGAGGACCAGCTAAAATAATGTGTGTAGACGGAAAAACCATCATAGTAAAACATGGAGGTACTTTAAGATCTGTATCAAAAGTTCATTCCACAAGAATTCAAAAATGTATATTAAATGATAATAACAAAGAACTTGAAGATAAAGAAAATGAAAAGGATGAATATGAGGAAGAAAGAAATGAAAACATAATAGATAATTTAAATGAGAATGGTAGTAATACAGAAGAAATAATATGGTCAAATATTATGGATGATGAAACTGATAATGAAAATGAAAATCAAACTGAAGATGAAGAAGAAGAAGAAATGACATCAATTGATGAATATGAAGAAATTGATCCAAAAAATGTGAAAACTGGTAAATACTATGAAATGAAATTAAAGAATAATGAAGATATATTAAATTGTTATGTTATTAGTAGAGCTGGCAAAGCAACTAGTAAAAAATATAATAAATGTTATAACATACGCAATTTGAATACAAATAGAATATATGATATAGATTTAAAAGAATTTGAAAAAATATATGAATTAGATGTAATTGAAAATGAAGAAAATAGCGAAGAAGAATCGTTGGATGTAAGCAAGGAAAAAATAGATGAAATAGATAGTGAAGATGAAGATGAGGAGGTAAATCAGAGTTATTATAATCATTCTAATGAAGAAATTAAACAAGCTAAATTAGCAGAAATAGAAAATTGGAAGAAGAACATGGTTTTTGAAGAAGTAACTGATAAAGGTGAAAGAGCAATTAATGTAAGATGGGTAATTAGTGAAAAATTTTGGCCAGGGAATAAAAAACAATGGGGAAAAAAAAATTCAAAGCTAATTGGTAGCTAAAGGATTGAAAGAAACAGGTGGAAGAAAAAACAGATCACCAACTGTTTCACTTAAAGCAATGAAAAATGATCTAAACCATAGCTCATGGAAAAGAAATGGAAATATAAATGCTATGGATATTTCGCAGCATACTTGCAAGGAGATAAAATAACAAGAAAAGTATATCTAAAACCACCACCAGAATTTGATAATGGTAAACTATGGAAATTGAATAAAACAGTATATGTGCTTGCAAGTATGTTGCTATGATGTTGTATTTATCATGAAAAGACAATTATTTAAGTTAGGTCTAAGCAAAGTAAAATGGAAACCTACCACTATTTATAATGAAGATTCAAAAAATATTGATGGCATTTTAGTTGACAGGAAGACGGTGGTTTAAAGCGAAGGAAGTAAAAAATTGAAAGCAATATAATTAAACAAATTAAAAAAACATTTTTGAATAGGGAGAAAGTAGTTCAGAATCATTTAAATATTTAGGAGTTCAATTATGTCAGAAGAAAACATGATAATGATGGAACAAAATAGTTATTGGGAGAAGATTAATTAATGAAATTAAAACAAAAGAAAATAGAAAACTTAATAAAAGAGAAGTAAAAGAATACCAGCAATTAATAGGAAAACTAAATTGGATGGCAAGAAATACAAGACCAGATTTATCTTATATAGTTAGTAAAATGAGTAAAGGAGAAAAAGAACTGAGTATTAAAGATTATAAAGAACTTCATAGATTGATAAAAAAATACAGAAATGAATTAAATATCATACAAATAAATAATGAGAAAATTGAGAAATTCATAACATATTGTGATTCATCATTTGCTAATAGAGAAGGAGATAAAACACAACTGGGATGTATAATTTTTGCTGTGGATAAAAAAGGAAAAATGATACCCATAATGTGGAAATCAAATAAATCAAAGAAAGTTAACCATTCAGTTATACAAGCTGAGGCAAATAGTTTGCTTGAAGGAATAGAACAATCATTGTACATACAAAGAATGTGGGAAGAAATCACTAATAAAAATATACCTTTAATTTTGAGAACCGATAGTAAGACACTTGTAGATACTCTAATGTCAGAAAGACAATCAAAAATTAAAAGTATGAGAATTATAATATCAGCAATAAGAGAATATTTAGATAATCAAGAAATACAAAAAATAGAATGGGTGAATAGTAATGATCAATTTGCTGATATATTCACCAAAGAATTACATAATAAAAAAATGAAAAATGTAACCTCCAGAGGAGTGAAGGATGAACATGAAAATGGAACAGCAAATAAGAACTTCTTCAAATGTAAGATGACTAAAAACAAATTTGAAGAAGCAGAGAAGGGGAAGAATGATAAATTCTTTTAATCATTTTTTCTCCTTTTCAGTAAACAGATTTAGATATAAGATATATAAACAAAATTAGTATATATATGGAATGTTTGTTTTTAATTTATAAAAAGTAATATAAGATTAACACATAATAAATAAATAATATTTAAGAACATTATAAAGAGAAAATTAACAACAACAAATGAATATTTAAATTAATTAAAAAGAAGACATAAATGAGAAAAGAGAAAAAAGGAAATCACAATTCATTCAAATATACAAACACCAAAAATAAAATGAAGACAACAAAAAATGAACATCTTTGGATATAGGAAGAAATGTAAATAAAAGTAAGTTTACTTTAAAAAATATATATATATATATATATATATATATATATATATATTATATATTATATATACATATATTTATATACATATATATAGAAGCTATATATAATCAAATATGTGAGCTTCGCATGCTTCATAAATATATATATATATATATATATATATATATATATATATATATATATATAATATAAATATATATATATATAATAAATATATATATATATATATATATATATTATATTATATATATATATATATATATATATATAATAATAATATAATATATATATATATATATATATATATATAAAAGAAGACATATTACTAGAAACATTTTTATGGATAATTAAATGATTAATTTTACAAATAAATATTTATTAAAACAATAGAATGTCAAAGTACAATCTGCAATGATGGAAAATTTACAATATAGGGCAGTTGCAAAATTGATATTAAAAAAGTAATTTTCTATTGGGTTCAAGGCAATTTATCAACTAATGTTTTGAAATAAAATAATCATAATGTCACAACAAATTTTCTGTGCACATCATCATTGCCAGCCCGTTTAACCTGTCATCTTCCATAGTACTTAGAAGCCAAGTCTTGATCCTTCGCAGAATACTGAAAGAGAGTGTTCTATTGTACTGGTGGTGCATGGCTGGGGGAGTAGTATCATCAAAGCCTTTTTCGTAGACAGAAAAAGGTTCTGTCTGCCTTCTAAGACTTTGGGAAGACAACAAGATCTTTTTAGTTCTTATCACTACTCCGTTTCTTGTCCTTCCAAATTTTTGTTCAAAAGTTTTTTAGCTCTTCTTCTAAAAACTATAAAATGAAGCTGTCTTTTCTTTAACTCATCGATTTTATGATAGCATGCGGAAGATGTGATTTGTTAATGATAGCGTGTATTTTCAGTAGAAACCCGTAATTTCAAAGAGAGTTATAGAACCAGATACGGATTTAAGGAATCTTCTCCAGAAACTCCTGAATTTGTTACTGGATGCTGCTGCGGATGCTGTGCCTACAACAATCCGTCGGTTATCTTTCATAATCAAGTCCCAGTTGCTCGGTCGATTTGATGAGCTTCTTTTAACACTTCGATCGGTATTTTTTCTTCATATTTTCCGATGGCTCCTAAACCATTTTCCACAATGTGTTGAATGTGCTGCGAGATTTTGACGATATTCAAGGTCTTAGATTGGAGAGCATTTACAACTGGCTCTAACATCGCAGAGTACTTCGCGATCATTCATAGCCATGATGAATGACATACATGCGACTGAAATGCACTGAAAGCGCTTTTCTGTGGCGGTATTTCCTTCAATGGAAAGGATTTCAAATGCTTGCATCATTCGTACAAGTGCTCCTTAACACTCTGATGCACTTGTGTTGTATATAATATATTATTATATATATACTATTATATATATTAATATATATATAATATATATATATATTATTATATATATATCTATATATATATATAATTAATTATATATTATATTATATATAATATATTGTATCCTCTAGAAGAACCACAATCCATATCTACAAACTTAACAAACAAGCTACCAGGAAAAGGAATGTGGTAAATATTTAGTTTAGGAAAAAAGATCATTCATCTAAAAAACATACAATAGACTACAGGAGAAAAGGAATAACATTTTATGGAATCCTGGTAAATTTTAGTAGGAAAATGTAAAAAAAAAAATTATTGTTAAATAATATAGTAATATGACGAGAAAGACCTATTTAAGACCTTATACGTGTACTCGTTAAAATAAAATCAGACTTTTCTAGATAATAGTTAATTTTTTTTAATAAGAATCCCAAGGGCAGTTATAACCGACACCGATGCAGGAGTTCGGGGATCTAATCGCCTTTCCGGGGAACTACGGGTAGACTATTTCATCCCCCTCCGGGGAGGGGTCTATTCCGGAATCACCGCCTCTTTGATATTTGGGTGTCCGGGGGTTCCTCCGCCCTCACCTAAGCGGGGTATGAAACGTTCCCTCCTAGTGTTCCCCGTCGGACTCGAGCCCCCTACACTTTGACCGTGTAATAAACTTTACAAAAATAATATATAATATATATAATATATATATATAATATATATATTTATTATATATATGATAATAATATATTATATTTATATATATATATGAGAGAAGCGCTCCTAGCTCAGTGGTAGAGCACTCGCTAGCAAGCGAGGAGGCCCAGGTTCGAGACTGGGTGGAACGAGGAGAGAGAATGTGCAGCTGGTTCTCTATAAATCTAGCTTCGTCTCACTCGACGTAATGAGTACATTGGGTAAGTGTGCTTTGCTACTAATGGGAAAGCTTCCCGGCATCCGCGATAGCCTGGCCAGCCGGCGAAAAATAGTCGTTAGGCCCGCTGGAACCCAAGACCTTTCTCGGATGGGGTCCCACTGACAGGTCGTAAGACCTTCCTGGGGGAGGACGTTATATATATATATTTATATATATATATTATTATTTATAATAATAAATATATAATAATATATATATATATATATAATATACTTATATTATATATATATATATATATATATATATATAATATATTACTTGTCCCCCGGCCGGCCGAGCCCTAAAAAAAAGCCAATTTATTTTTATTTTTTTTCCTAACTAAAGTTTTACAAGGATTCCAAAAATGTATTCCTTTTCCCTGTAGGTATTGTAGTTTTTTAGATTTTTTTTTTTTTACATTTTCCTCACTAAACTTTTACCAGGATTCCAACAATGTATTCTTTTCCCCTGTAGCTATTGTAGTTTTAGATATTGGATTGGCTCTTCTAGAGGCTGGCATATATATATATAATAATTATATTATATATATTATAAAACTATATAATATATATATATATTATATATATATAATTATATATATATAATATATATATATATCTTATATAGTATATGTGTTATGCAAAAGTAGGCGAGGCCTAATTAAGAAGTCTTGGATCTAGTATAGCGAGTTAACGATACTACCAATTTTAACTAAACGTTAAAAGAGTATAGAAAAATTACACAAACTGACCTTCCTTTTGATATATTATAGCTTGTTCCCTTTAGTACGTAGGAAATGAAACCATATGATGTAGGGCTGTACTCCAAAACTCTCTGCATCGCAAGAAATAAACCACTTCTAGGGGGGCAGCTTCCCCCCTGCGCCCCCCTGACGACGCCCATGTATATATAGCTTGGTGTATATATAGTCTTATATATATATATAGATATATTATATATATAGTATTATATCAA
>JABUQX010044241.1:15000-27488 GCA_015478945.1 Trachelipus rathkii | reverse complement strand
CGTAGAGAGACTCCCAAAGAGAGCACTTGTCTTTCAAAACAATCGAATGATTATCTACCTGCCTATTCTTCTATGGCAACATATATCGTAGAACTTTATTGATCAGGACTGTTCATAATAACTTCTTATATCACAATCCTGTGAGTGGATCGAGGTTAGGACAACTGTTCATTCTCATACTTTATATATATAGTCCTACGAAACAATGAAATTACTCAATACCGTTAAGAAATCTCCAACACATAATCGTATTACCAGAAATAGAACAAAGACCAAACCAGGTATAGTAAATTGGCCTTCACTAATTTATGGTTTATTCAACCGTATCCCAGGATGTCAGGTGTGATTGTAATAACCGTATATTGTGAGTCTTTCTTTCACCTCTTCCCACGTGGACAATTTAATTTTTCAAATTAAAATTCTTCTTAAGATTTTTTCAAATAAAATAATCCATATATTATAAAATATTTAAATTAATTATATACTTTTTGTCCAAAATAAAATATTTCGTGGGTCAAATAAATAAATAAATCTATCTGTAGTGTTCTGTGAAGCTCAGATGTTTATAATGTCTTAATATAATATTATATATATAATAATAATATATTATAGTTATATATATATATATATTATAATATATATAGTATATATATATATAATATATATTATAATATATATATATATATATATATATGAGTTAATATATATATATATATATATATGATATATATTAATATATATATTATATTATGATTATATAATTTTATATATATTTAATATATTATATTAATATTAATAATAGGTAATATATATAAGTACTTGGAGGAGTATACTAGCTAATTAATATATATATGATATATTATTAATATATTATATTAGTATATAAATAATATATATAGCTCTGTAGGATATTAATGATTAACAATACTTGATAATAATTATAATTATATAATATATATATATATATATTATATTTATATTATATATATACTATAAGATATATTTTTAATTAGGTTTTGTATATAATTTAATATATATAATATATATTATATATAATATATATTATATATATATACTGTAGATATTATATATATATATATAATATATATATATATATATATGACTATATATATATATACTATTATTCTATATTTTTGTATGTACGTTCTTAATTTATACTATTATTACTATAATATATATATATATACTAATTAATATATATATTACATAGATAGATAGAATAGATAGATAGATAATGATAATTATAAGATTGTTAGATGAGATAGATAGATAGATAGATAGATAGATAGATAGATAATAGATAATAGATAGATAGATCAGATCACGCAATATGATATGATGATAGATAGATAGGAGTACGAATATAACTATATATATATTACTAATTAATATTATACTCTATATATAATATACTATATAGTACATTTATATATATATATTATTAATAACATATATTTATGTAATATACTATATAATATACTATAAACCTCAATCTAATAATATAATATAACTTATTAATTATATGATTATAATGCAATATATATATATACACATATATATATAGTACACATACTTATCATTTAGATATACAACTGCTATAACCATTATATATATATATATAACGCTGTTTTCAATTTTATAAACAGTCAGTTTTGAATATTTTTTTTTTTTTTCATATATTTCGAGTATATGATCCTAACAATCATTTAAGTGGTGACAGCAGACATGAATTAAAAAATATATCAGGACCTGTTACGCCTTTTTACTATGCCTTCGTACTCCGCAATTCTACTCTTTATTCTTTTTTTTTTATTTAATAAACAAGGCAAATAGATGGCAGGAGGGTGGCCGAGGTGCTAAAGAATTTCGGCCTTGCTCCCGGGGAACGACGGGGTAGGGATTTCCCCCCTCCGTGGAGGGTCTCCAAAAACCTTCCCTCTGTTCATTTGTGTATCTTTGGGTTGTGCGCGGGGGTCTCGCTGCCTCCCGCCCCTCATACGCAGAGGTAGAGTGCCGGAAACATTCCCCTCCAATGAATAGGTATTTCATTGTTTATAGTTTATTATTTTTGTTTTACATTTTTGTAGATAGCTTTATATGCTAAGTTCCTGAAGTAGTGTATATTGGTTTTTTTGCTTAAGGTGCTCATTGACTTCGAGATATCTGTCTAATATTTGATTTTTATTATTATTTATTTTTTTTTTTTAACATTTTTGGTAATAAGCTTTATATGCGATTCCAAAATATGTAATGTGGTTTTTCTGTAAGATCCGTAAAAATGCGAGCCGTTTTCAAATTTGAAATCCTATGTCTGAAATTAGGACTGCGTTGTTCTTAAAAAAAATTGGATTAAAATTATTTAGGATACTGATTGTGAATCATGCCGTCACCACATTAAATTCATGCTACTTAGTATCATATACCTAGCAGATGTATAACAAAATGAGAAATATAAAAGAAAGAATACTCAAACTGACGAGTCGTAAAACATAACAGGGCCTTATATATATTATATAATATTATAAGTATTATAATTACGTTTACGTATCATATATATAGGTATATATACCTATATTGTATATTATAACCTATATATATATAATTATATATCTAAGTATATATATAGTATATATTATATATACAGAAATTGTATGAATATCTATAGAGTATGTAGGTATATATACTAATTGGATAATGTATCATAGAGGAATAATATTATATATAAATTGTTGAGTGATGTAATTACGGGAGTAATATTATAGGATATATTAGTTAATTATTAATAATGAAACAAAATTATACCTTATATATATTTGAATTATTTCGTTATCACTAGATACGATTAAATTTAAAAGAAAATTATAAATTTGGTTTGAGAATGAGATAGGTAGAATTGTATTTTTATGTGATGGGAGAGATTCGAATACATTCCTTTTGGAATTACGTCTGTACTTGGAATTTTAATCTCTGTGTTATTTGTATTTTTTTTTATTTTTGCAGTATACGCATTTAATTTATTCTGTTGTATTTTCCTTAGTCTCTTACGGGTGTTGGTTGTTATTCTCTATCATGTTTATATATAATATTTATGAGATGTTTGTCCTATGGGAAATAGTAATCCATTGTTGTATCTATTTATTTAATTTTTCTTTTGAGCTGATTTCATTAAAGAAAAAAAATTCACCTTCAGTGAAACGCCTAGGACTAATTAAATTTCAATAAATATTATTATAGAGCTATGGTAGACTTTGTGTGAGAGTCCTAGAATTCTAATGGTTAAATTTAAGTTTGATAAGCTCAAAATAATGTGTTGTGAAAACCTGTTTTTTATTATCTGGGGGGCATACAAATAATGAAATAATCTTTATAATTCCTCTCTTTCACGCTCTGTCTTTTTGTCAAGAAGAGGGTTCACATTCAATAACATTTGGAGATACATATTCTTTCTTTGAGGTTATTTTCTTTTCATCATTTATTACTCTAGGGGATTACCTTTTTCATTTTCTAATTTATGTTAATGATCTTTGGGGTAAATATGTGTTCATAGTCAATTATGAGAATCTAATAGGTATGGTCATCGGAAGTAGGCCATTCTATTTTTTATTTCTTGATTATTTATATATCTCCTTATCGGCTGATCATTATAGAAATCTGATATACTAGTATAATTTTTTTGATGTCTTTACGCTATGATCCTAGGTATCGTATGAGGTGTCGTAACTATCTGTTCTTCTCTAGGAAATTATTGGGTGGTATGTCGTTATTAGCTAATTTTTCCCTACATAAGTTTTTTGTATATATATGGATGTGGTTCATATTACATCAAATAGAATAGAGTGATATTGTCTGTCCTTGTACTGATATATGAATAGCTTCGTTTGATTTATGGTTCGATTTTCCTCACATTATGGAGTGTATCTGTCGATGTTTTTCTTTTCACGACTACACGGCGAAAGCAAAATAATTGATAGTACAATGCGCAAGTTGGTATTAGGTGAAATCTCCTTTCTTTCGATGTAGCAAGGATGATGTAAGTACGACAGATGGGAGTGTATTAGTTATAGATGTTCTAAATTTCTGCTATTATTATAATTTTGGTAATGATAATTTTAATTTCTCATTTCTGTATTATTTTTTGTATAATATCTCTAAGAAGTCTTTATAATAACTTTCTGGACAACTCCGGATTATTAAGCAAACCTCTCCTACCAAAACTGGGATGTTAAAGACAATGAATATATAAATTAGGAATTTAAATATACTGCTCGATGTAAATATTCACGGATTAGGTGTGAAAAAAGTGTATTTGGGTCTGGACAATGAAAATACGATAAGTGAGAAGATGAGTTACTAAAGTGAAAAGTACCAGTTTAAGAAGTGTGAACAATTTTTTGGGGTAGTAGAGGATGATGGGAAAATAAGTAAGAAGGACTATTGAAATTTACGGTTTTCTTGTAAGTTAAAGTTGGAACTAGAATGTTTTGAATGTGGTGGTGAGTGTCAGAATCGTAACCTATCTATGATATCGAGGAGGAAGCCAAATTTTCTTAAGGGAGGAAAGGTAGAAGAAATGAGGAAATTGATTAACATTTTAGAAAGAGGGATGAGTATAAATATGGTTATTTTGGTTAGGCAGGCTTGAAGGTAAAATTGAGGTGGAGATATAAACAGATGCATCATAGGTAATGAGGAGAAAGTAAGTCCACAAGTAGATTACAGCGCATCCCTAAAAGATGAAAAAGGGAATAGATGTCCTGTTGTGTGGAAGTCTAGATTAGATGGATGAAAGGGGTAGCTAGATCAACTACTGAAGCTGAGGCTATAGGGTTTATAGAAGATACAGAAGCAGGAAAATTTCTGGAAGAATATTAGAGAGAAGCTGTTGGGCGAGAAAGATTACGTATAATAATAAACAACAAAGAAAGAGTAAGACTCTGAAAAATGATTTAGAATAGATACAGAATGGATTAAATGAATGCGAGAAGAAAATTACGAGTGGAATGAGTTGACACGAAGCACCAATTGGCAAATGTTTTTACTAAACCTAAAGTGAATGTGAGAGGAATAAAAGGATATGTTGAAGGGGGGAAGGAGGGAGAGAGAAAGGTATAAGAATGAATAATTTTTTGTTTCTTGTTTCTCTTTTTGCAGCATATTTTGGTATGGCTTATTGTGCTTGAACTGGATATTGCTTTATCATAGATGTGTTTTTTTTTTCAGCTTTCTTTCTTTAGTGAAACATGTTTCATTTACAGTGTGCTAAATATCAACTGTGTTTATTTTTATGTGCTATTCCTTTATGTTTCAAAATGTAAAGCTGTCCACTATTTCCTAGGATATTTAAAGGAAGACATAACTAAGGATTTCAAGAAATAGGAATTTATAATTAGGGACCAGGAAGTAGGGAAGTTTTGTTCTTGAGTATAAACATTTAATTTAATTAAAAAGGATAATATTAAGGTTCATTAGATTTAATTTGGAAAGATTTTTTATTTTTGTGAAAAGAAAGTTTCAGTATTTACTTTGTTAAATTAATTAGGTTATGGGTGGGTTAAAGAAGCTTTATGTGATCACATTAGGTTGACATAATTTATTCCTTGATACTCTATTTTTAAATATTCATTTCTAAATCATAACACCTTAAGTTTAATATACCTTATAAAAGAATTCATCAAACATCAATTAACTAAGTGTTATTTGCTCTTTTATAAGTAGAGTAGTTAACCTTTTTTCAATAACCAATATCAATGACAACTTCTCTCACTGCTTATTCCTCAATGAATGCTTTAACACTTTCAAACAATTTCATATATCCAACCTTACAGTTGCAAAAACATGCATAAAATTTTAGAAAATTACTCCCTCAAAGTTATTCATCACCATTTCTATTTTCATAAATCTATAATTAAAGCTAAATTTCTACAAGATTCAATTAATGATATTTCTGATTCTGTCTAACAATACACAAATACCACACTTTCTCCTGTTCTGAATTAATAATACGCCTCTATGATGATCTTTTCCAAATAAAGACCAAGTTGTCGCTGAAATACAAACACTCCTGATAAAAATTATATCAAATAATATATATGCAAAATTTCACCTTCCTTACTCATAAAACTTCCATTATTCCTACACAAGTCTCCTATCGTTTCACATCATTAACCAGTTACCCCAGAGTTCTTTGCAAATTTTTTTTAAATTATGAAGGCACTTAAGAAATGCATGAGAAATTAAATTAGGATATCTAGGCAAATATATTTCTAGTCTCCTCTAAACTCAAAATTATTCTAACCGATTTAATATCTTCGATGCATTGACAAAATTTTCTATATGCCATCCTCAAAATGCTAGAAATTTCTTACATTTTCATAAGACCCTACACAATTTTGGGTTTTTCACATAATTTTAATAATCTTTATTCTTCCTACCTTCCTCATAACTGCTTTCTGAATAATTTGAATCTTATTTTTTTTGCTTTCATATGTTTGATTAATTTAATATTCAACTAAAATTCTAATTCATTAAAAAAAAAAAAAAAACTTTCTCCAAGCTAATATTCGGTTCACCCGAAGTGGTCTCTCTTCCTCATCCCTCAGATTTCCTTTCAAGTCTCGCATTAAGTACTCAGCGTCATGTGATATCCTAAAATACTGCTACCAGTCAGTCTCTTAATAATTTAATCATACTAATGTTAACGGACTATAGGATTCATTAAATGTCTTATTGAAGATATTATTCTCAACATTAGTTATTATTTTTTTTTTTTTATTTCTACAAACTTTAAATTTTCAATATACAATTCTTAGACCACAAAGAAGTTATTTATCAGCGTTCTCATTTCAGTTTTAATTTGTGATTATATAAATTTCACCAAAAATTCCAACACAAACAATAAAGCGACATTGACTACTACTAATCAACTTTCATTTTCATTTCTATATCTAGATTTTGCTTTACTTTTCAAACTAATCATTTCATCAACCTTTTACTATGACAAAAATATCTTAATTTAACGATGTAGAACAAACTGCTCTTCACAATTTGCAGATTTTATTGAGCAGAATTATAACAAGTAGTTTACAATAATCGTTTATTTATCTATTTTTACCTAATTCCATAGATGATAAATATAAAATTTAAAGCTTTGCTACAAAGAATTCATTTCTATAAAAAACTCTCTTAGTGATCACAAGAAGTCTTAAAATCAATAACTTCTACACCTACACCATATACAATAGCACATGGTTACCTCAATAATATAATGAGCCATGACACTAATTATGTCATAAGTGTCATAGCTCATTAAAACTAGAGAGGTGACCATTTGCTATTGTATATGGGGTGGGTGTAGAAGGTAGAAGCTTCCGATTTTGAGACTTTCATCCTTGTCAAAACTTACACATGTTTGAGAAAGGAATGAATACTAACTATATAACAATTCTGATAAATAAATACTAAAAATTGTGAAGGGAGTGATATCTGCACTACATCTTTAAATGAAGATAATATGGATTTTTCCTTAACCAGTCTTATGCCTATGAAAGTGAAAAGACGTCTGTGTACACGATGGGACCTAAAGAAGAACGCGAAAATGTATCCTTAGTCAGTGAATATATTCAACTATACTCAACCAAACAGGAACCATTACAAACGCGCTCCTTCCCTAGTTCCACTACTCAGGGAGTAGGGTCATAACAGTAATAGCCCCGCACAGAGTGGTATAATTCCCTTTATATTTAACTTACTATATGGAGAATATATAATAATGATGATTAATAATGTGTGATTGGGAAGAGCGCGTTGTGGTTCCTGTTTGGTGGTGATATTTCACTACAGGAAACATTTCTCGCGTCTTCTTTAGTCCTTAGTGGCGTGGGTCGTCAAACACTTACGTTGGCCAATCTGTTTATGGCCCAGTGATTAAATCCCAGCATGATAGTTGAAATTACTTAAGTAGGGTTATTTAGTTATATCTATATATAATATATATATATTATATAATATTATATTAAATATATTTATATACTATTATATAAGATATATATATACTATATACTACTATATCTATAATAAGGGTGATATGATATATATAATTCTGATATATACTATTATATATTAATATATATTATATATATACTATATTATACTATCTGGAAGTTGATTTAAATTTGATTAAAGTTGAAAAATAAAATTATTTGAAAAATTTTTAGATTGGTCGCATCGGGCTGGGCCGCCCAGCATGGGAGAAAAGCTTGTGGGCGATGCGGGCACAAAATTAGGTACCTAAGCTAGTGTATATGACACCTCGCTGCTAGCTAGATGAAAGACTAAGAAAGAAAGTTGAAATTTATCGAAAGTTGGAATATAATTATTAAAGTAGTTGAGGTACGAAAAAGTCTTCTCATTGACCCTATTGGCAAACGCTAGTTTGCTATTAATTTGAAGCTATAAGATATATGACCGAACACTTATCATTCTAAAATGAAAGAATTAGGGTGGTAATTTTCTTGTTAAGTTTATTGAGCTCTCTCTTATAACTCTTTATTGAAATGGATTCATTATAATTGAAATATATTCACGAGTAAAACGAGTAAATTTAATTTCTTTCAAGATTCCGTCATTTAGAATATTTTATATTCAATATAAGAGGAACAGGTTCTTAGATCACATCTAAAATTGATTCAATTTCAGCAGTTCCTACGAACGAGATATATAATAAAATTCCGACTTTGGTTTTAATGTATTTTAACATTAGGCCATCTTAGAACTATGGATAAGTACTAAGACAATTTTGACCGCAAGTATAAATAGTCAAGTTATACATTTTTTTGGTAAAACTTAAGTTTCTTTCTGACCTTCCATTTCATATATACTAATCTTATATATATACTATTATTAATTATATATATTTTATATATATATTATAGTTATATATATTTATATAGTATATTCTAATTAAATATTATATAGTATCGTATTATGAGTTATACTATATATGTATAATCATATTATCGTATTATATTATAAATTATTAATTATTAATTATTATCGATTGACTAGGACATTCTAGAGAATAGTAGTATTGCTATAATGTATATATATGTAAATATATTATATATATAGTTATATATATATGCTATAGAATAATATATAAAATAAAATTAATATCATATATATATATATATATATATAGTATACTATATATATATTACTATATTAGTTAATTATTATCATATATACTATATATAATAATAGTACTAATATAATAAGTGAGATTATTGCAACCCGTTATATATATTAAATATATAATATTATTATAGTTAATATATATTTATATATAGTGCCCTATATATATATATATATTATATATATATCTATATTAATATGATATATTAATATATATATAGTTATACTATCTTAAATATTATATATACAAATACTATATAGTATAATATATATATATTATTATACTTATAAATAGTATATAGCTATATATATATTGACAGAGTATAAGTTATAATTATTGATCATAAGTGATATATTAAAATATATATCTATAATATAGTAGGTATACTTCAATATAGAAACTTGTAAGTTATAGATCTTTAACTCATATTTTGATGCATATTAGTAATAGTATGTAATTAATTATATCTATTATATTTTAATAAGGAATACAATTTAAATAATATATATTAAATAGTATCAATATATGGACGACTTGTGCATTAAATCGTATAAATATAATGACGACTTGTTAAATCAATATATTGAATCGAATACGATTGTGGACTCTTAGATTTTTAATTTCGATTATGTATTATTTTTAACACTCCTCGTACAGACAAATATCGACAAATATTTAATTCAATTTGTTCTCTTAGATTTTTATGAACCTTATAAGTACCTGATCAGCTCCAGACTAAGATTAAATAATCGCAAAGTATGGTAAATAAATTTAAATGAAGTCAGCTGGTGCTTCAATCGGCCTCAGAGGAGGAGAGCAAGAACCTTTCGCATTTAGTCTCACTGGCCGTCGTGCTCGAGCCCTAAAAAATTAAATATTATAAATAATGAAGTAGTATGAATCGAGTATATTAATAAAGTTTAGTAACACATGACTAAAAACAAATACGGCAACTTGATGATAGTACGGATGCTCTAGCGCGGATCTTTCTCTCTATTTAGAATATTAGCTAACTAACGGTGCATTACACGTGAGCTCACCGATGTAGTATTTATTCGGCGATTTTTCGATATCTCTGTATTATTTATACTATCTGAATAAAATTTTAAGGGCAAGTAAATGTAATACTATATGATCATTAAGTAGGGTATATATAAATAGCTAATAATATATATATTAATATATAATATATTATATATTATATTATAGTATTATAATATATATATTATTATATAACTATATATATATATTCATTATAATATTAATATTCATATTAATATAACACTAATAATATTAGTATATATTATTTATATAAATATATATATATTATATATATATATTATATATTAATATATATATATATGAAGTACTATAAGTATATAGTAGGAGGGTCAAGAATTCTATGTGTAGTACTAAGCTAAACTCACTTTAGTCTATAACTCTAGAGACTTTAATAGAAGGCGTACAGCCGTTAATGTCCTATCTGCAACGGATCTGATCCGCTTATGACGCATACAGTAAAGATCTATGCTACCTAAACACAAAATTTGACGATGGATTGATAATCGTAGCGAGTGACACAGAATTTGATGATATCAGTAAAGCCTGTGAATACAAACAAAATTTCCAAGTATAATTTAAGGCCATAATAAGGAATGAGGGAAAAATATAACATCAAGTTTTTTTATGTTCTTTATACGTTATATGTAAAGGATAATATATATAGTTTTGCTGTGCTGTAGTATGTATAAGAATGAATTCTAATTTTCCGTGTCCTGCAACAAAACTGTTCCGCGAACATGAATACCATTTCAATTTTGCTTCTATTGTCCACGAATTAAAAGTTAGGGTGCTTGTAGGATAAGTCAGTGTAGCTGATTAGCCATCAAGTGACCTTCTTCTTTTTGGATTGTTCTCTTTATTGCCACACACATGCTCTCGTCGAAGAGGCGTCATAGGATAGCTGAAAAAACGATGTATATATATATATAATATTTATAGATATATCTAAACTGTCACTATGTTGCTCGATATGGTCCTTAGGAAAAGAGTATAAATTTTGAAAGACGGTCAGGTCCTAATCACGGAGCAACTTGTACGTTTCGGTAGTAGATATCACACAATCAGTGGGTAATATGGATCGTCATCTGTCACACCCTCCTTTTGTTACTACCGCCACACGTTAACTGGCACATTGCTCTCACACTCATAGAGTATAAACGCATAAGACAAATAGAGTATAAAAATTGTAAATTTCTCGTAGAGTAATAGTGTACACAGTACTGATTCCCTAGAAGGTGACGTTGCCTTTATTTGTTTAGGGTTCAGTTTATGCCACCAAGGTGACTGAGTAGCGATATATTATAGTTTAGTCTAATCCACATGAATGGCTAGCAAACTCTGTTATTCTTAATGTTGTCAAAGAAGCATTATGGGCCACTATAATATTTAATAAAGTCGGCATCACTGTAAGATTATATTATTACTATTATAATATTAGGACTAAAATATAATAATTTATCCAGAAACGTATGTAAATCTTTCATTAAAATTCATATTGTGTGGCACTATAATAATAATAAGGAATACACTAAAAAGAAAATGGGTCATAAACTGAATATCTGCCAGTTTTATAATAATATAGTAAGTATATATTAAATATATATAATATATATAAATATATATATAGTATATATATATATATATTAATTATATCTATTATATATATTATATATATATATATATTAATATATTAAATATATTATGATATTATATATAATAATATATATATATATATATATATAGTATATATAGATATACCTTATATTATATATACCGTTAATATCGTAGGTTTACAGGAGGAGGTGGATGATAAGAGCAGGCATAAATGAAAGGCGGCAATAGCTCGATCAATGCGCGATTTGCCTCACTTCAAGGTAAGAAACGTGTCTTTTTTTGCTCGTTGTGCGCGCTATAGTATTATTATTATATAAGGTAAATTTTAAACAATATGCGGTCTTTATTTGACATTGGGGCAGTCAACAACTTTTTTAAGGGAGCGCAAAAAGCCAGACTAAAATTTTGTCAGCGCTCTACTAATCCTAAATTATGTTGCTCGTAATATTGCGGATGCCTTACGTTATATCGTATTGTTACGTATTATGTGCGCTTCATGAGCTTGAGATAAAATACAGTACGTTAGACGTCATTATATACTAGTAGACAGTGCGAAGTTTTATGCGGTATGTGGACTCAGTAATAACTTTGAATCGATTAC
>JABUQX010044241.1:0-2500 GCA_015478945.1 Trachelipus rathkii | reverse complement strand
ATAAATGAAATTAAAAATAAATAAAATAAATAAACAAACAGCGCGATACTGATTTTTTTAAAATGAATATTTACCGCATCAGCTTCGTACCTGTTCGTTCTGTATGCATTGTTAGTTACTTTACTGTTGCTAAGTATGGAACTTTGTTATTCTTAGCAGTTTATTCGATAGTAAGGTATGTTAGGTTTTGTCATTGTACATTATATTCGTAGTTCAGTTGATGCTATGTTTGCTTTATTGATGTGAAAACTTTGTTACGTTAGCATATATTCATTGATCAGTATGACAATTAGACAAGGTTATGATAAAATTTTGTTAAATATTACTATGTTAATGTAAAAATATCCATGATATGTTAGAAAAAATGTGAGTAGGTTACGTTCTGCGCTCAATGTTAGTTACTTTACTGTTGTTAAGTATGGAACTTTGTTAATGTTAGTAGTTTATGCGTGCGTAAGGTTTGTTGTTTGTCGTTGGTACATTATATTCTTAGTTCAGATTATGATGTTAGCATTATTGATATGAAAACTTTGTCGCATAAGCATATATTCGTTGGTCAGTATGATAATTAGGTTAGGTTATGATTAATTTTTGTTAAATGTTACTATGTTAATATAAATTACAACGATATGTTAGAGATATGTTTGAGAAAGTGGTGAATAGGTTACATTTTAGATGCTATGTTAAGTTACTTTTACAGTTGTTATGTGTGGAACTTTGTTAATGTTAACAGTTGTGTTAGGTATTAGGCTATGTTAGGTTGTCGTTGTACATTATATTGTAGTTCCAGTTGATGCTATGTTTGCTTAATTGATGTAAAACTTTGTTACGTTAGCATATATTCATTGATCAGTATGATAATTAGGCAAGTGTATGATAAAATTTTGTTAAATATTACTATGTTAATGTAAAAATATCCATGATATCTTAGAAAAAATGTGAGTAGGCTACATTCTGCGCTCAACGTTAGCTACTTTACTGTTGTTAATTATGGAACTTTGTTAATGTTAGCAAATTTTTTGTGCTTAAAGCATGTTACGTTTGTCGTTGTACATTATATTCGATAGTTCAGATTATATGACATGTTAGCATTATTTGATGTTGAAAACTTTGTCGCATCAGCATATATTCGTTGATCAGTGTATAAAAGAACTTATTTCTATGTTTATGTTATTAAAATGACAATCGAAATATGACTTGAATCAATAGAATCAATTGGATTCAATAGATCAATAACTAAACAGATCAGGGTTTTTAGGGGGGAGGGGAGAGGTGGCTTGATTTACTGATTTACTGCTTTTGGGGTATGTAAAAACTCCATTTTTTAAAGTTATAAATAAAAAGAATAAAAAAAATTATAATTTTTTTTTTTTAATTTTTTTTAATTTAATTTTTTTTAATTGATTTTTTTTTGTTTTTTTGTTTATTTATTTATTTATTTATTTATTTATTTATTTATTTATATATTTATTTATTTATTTATTTATTTACTTATTTATTTTATTTATGCAAACTTACAACCCTCATATTCGAGTTCTTCGACCTTATAACATATATTTTGATACTAATATGGGACTAGACGAACATTATTTAATTCTTGCTCTGCACTGATGTCACCACCGGAGCAACACCGGTGCAGATTGCAACTCCGGTTCTTCTTTTATCTCAGACTCCTTTCTCCACTCTTTCTTCCTCAAGCCCTCCGAATCCGACTTCTTTCTACCAGTACTCTTATGCATTCTGTTCATTTCACAGGGGGTTCCCAGACACCCTTTACGACTTTGAACCATCATATTCGAGATTACCAAGGGTTCAATAACAATATATAAATACACCAATATTGTATCATTACACAAATATTTAATAACTCGGCACTGCACCGGAGCCAGCACCGATGCAGCTTCAACTCTACTCCTCTGAGTCAGGACTCCTTCTCCACTTTGTTCCTTCCTAATTCATCCTTCATCCTTCTTTCTTTCTCCTTCGGCCTCTGTTTTGCACTCTGTGCTTTTATTCAGTCGGGGCACCCTCCGTGGGGGAGGATCCTAGACACCCTATACGGACTTATAACCATCATATTCGAGATCGTCTACGGTTCGATAACTATATAAGGACACCCAATATTGTTGTTATTGAATTTTATTAACGCGTCGGCACCGCAGTGGCTCCAGCACCGGTGCCGATGCACCAACTCCTCAGATTCCGGATACCAATTCTTTCTAGAAATTCAACTCTGAATCCTCTCACCAAATTTAAGCCTTCTACGAACATGTCGAATTTTTAGGGGGGTGGGGCCCTCTTCGGGGGCCCACGGGGACGTAACCTAGTCTGCAACAGTTACGTTACACTAACCCCCCTCCAATTTTAACCGACATTTGATAACTCTAACCACTTGTAATATATAGCGGAACAGAGGCTGACCGGAAGCCGGAGCCGAGCCGAGCCGGTTAGCCGGAGCCGGAGCGGAGCCGGAGATTTGAAAATCAATTCGTCAATCTCT
>JABUQX010044240.1:10000-17423 GCA_015478945.1 Trachelipus rathkii | reverse complement strand
AATCACTTGAGAAAACGAAGGCTAACTTTTCGTCCTCCGGATTTAGGATAAAAATCCATCTCGTTCCTCTTCTTCCACAACAAAGAAAACTTTTTCGTATAACACTTCTTCCAAATCTACTGAAATTTCGAAGAAACCTTCTATTAAGTCAGATAATTCGCCCAAGAAGGATGAGTGTGTATCTGCATCTACTGCTGCGACTCCGTGCAAACTATGTCAGGGAAATCACTTCATGACTTCTTGTACCGTCTTCACCACTCCTAAAAATAGGAGAGAACAATGTATACAGCTGGGTTTGTGTGCTAATTGTTCCAGTTCCAAACATGCTGCCAGCAGCTGCCCTGCTAAAAATATGGTTTAAGTCGTCCCTGTGGACTTTGTAGAAACAGTGCTCATATAACAGCTCTCTGCCCTTCTGGAGCAAAGGCCAAAATGAAGAGTAATAATCGTGCAGTCGCTTCTGAAGAACAACCGTCTACATCTTCAGCATCTCAGGACTATTCTGATGTTGACGACCAAAACAGGAACTTCCTGTGCATTAATACTGGAAATTCCTCTTCTAATCATATTTTACCAACTCTTTCCTTGAAAGTGAGGAAAGATAACAAAACAGAAACTGTCAGAGTTCTTCTAGATCTTGGATCACAGCGCTCCTATTTTATTAACATACTTTCAAAACTAGGAGTCAGTTTTGAAACTCTTCCTGTATATAACAACACTGTTAAAACTTTCTTGGGGGAACAGGTTAGGTCTATGCGCTCTATAGATGTAGAACTTAATGTTTGTTGTCAACAGTTTATAAAGGTGCCTGTTTTGATAGATCCTGAACTGGATGTGAGTTTTGACGTGAAGGGCCTTATGGGGGCCATTCATAACATCTCTTGGAATGGACACAACGTAGCAGATCAATTTTATATTGGTAAACATACTAATAGTGTTAATAATATTGATGGACTTTTAGGCATTGATGTACTCTATCTTTTCAAACATTTATGTACTATTCCTTGTATAAAGGGTAGGGCTTTAGAGACATGCCATGGAACAATTCCTTTTGGACCTGTAAGGTCATTTTTAACTCCGTCTCAAGAATCCATCATTTTCGGTAGTGAATTTGATCCTAGGATTGATGATACTAACGATATTTGACAAAAGGACAACAAAACTCTGTCCTCATCTCTTCTCAACAAATTCATCGTGAAAACACCAAATCACATCGTAAATCTTATTTTAGAACCAACACCTACTTATTTTGATCCTCTTTTATATACCCATAAGAATACTGATCTGGATTTGGGTCTTGAGCACTTATATAAATTAGAATCTCTTGGCATCAAAAAAGAATCAGATCAAGGGTCTATCTATGACGTATTCATCCAAAAATTTAATGAAGGCATAGAATTTAAAAAGGGAAAGTAACATATAGAACTTAAATGGTACAAAGATATTTTAGAAGATGTCCCATCTAATCATCAAGTGGCATTTGCCATTCTTCATCGCGTTAAGAAACGGCTTGATAGTCAAAGCCTCAATTCCACCTATGGAGAGGTCTTTCAGCAGTATTTGAGAGAAGGAATCATAGAGACTGTACAGGTGTCTCCTAAAGATTTTAATAAATATATCTGGATTCCTCATCGTCCGGTCATCAAAACAGCTTCTCAAATTACAACAAAAATCAGGCCGGTCTTCAATTGTAGCTTGAATGTTAGTGGTTGCCCGTCATTGAATCAAACGTCTTATCCAGGAGTAGATTTGATGGCATCTCTCTTTCGTATTCTTATTTCTTTTCGTACGAACAAATATGTTGTTCTTTCTGACATCTCAAAAGCCCTTCTTCAAATTCACCTCAAACTGGAAGAGGATAGAAATAGGTTTTATTTTTTTTGGACTGGAGGTGGAGTGATACAAACCTATCGCTATGCCACAATCATATTTGGTTTACCAATAAGCCCTTATGAACTAGCGGCGGTTATTAAACATCACGCGCAAAGGTATCCTCTTGACCTATATACCTCTATTCTCATGAATAATTTATATGTTGATAATCTGATTTATACAAATTCATCTTTAGATGTTCTGACAGACATCTACCATCAAGCTAACACTCGTATGAGTGAAGGAGGCTTCAATTTGGCATCGTGGAACTCCAATCATCCTGATCTCAGAGACTTATTTTCATATGAGAATAAGCTCTCCACTCATCAGTGTGCTGAGGAGAGAGTGCTAGGATATTTATTTGATACATTAGACGATTCGCTTAAGCTAAGTGATTTTACTCTTGGAATTGTTAATTCCAAGAGGCTGTTGTTTTCGGAAATCTCTAAGATTTTCGATCCCCTCTCTCTTTTTCTTCCGGTAACTATCCGAGGTCGTTTACTGATGAGGAAGACATGGGAGAGGGAGATGAACTGGGATGATGAAATTGAACTTGATATGAAGAAATCATTGGAAAAGCTCCTTCAGGATTTATCTTCTCTTAAGGAAATTTCGTTTCCAAGATCTTGTTTCGAGTCACTCGACTTCAATTTAACTTTGAATATATTCTGCGAGGCCAGCATCAATGTTATGGTTTTTCGGTTTATGTTTCTTTCGACATTAACAACCCATCTCTAGTATGGGCCAAAGGGAAGGTTGCTTCTTTAAAGAAAAAGACCTTGCCTTGTTTGGAACTTTTGTCGGTTTTTTAGCTTTGAAATGCTTGCCTCAGGTTCTCAACAGCATACAAGGGGTCAAATTCTCTCTTCGCCTAATATTTTCTCTGACTCTCAAATCGTTACTGTTTTGGATTCTGAATAAAGGACAAAAAAGCAAGCAAATTTTTGTACGAAATCGTATTCAGAATATAGTCCTCATGACCTCTTCTCTGAAAGAAGAGTTTTCCCTTTCTGCAAAATTTCTCTATGTTCGATCGGAGGAAAACCCTGCAGATTTAATTACTAGAGGTCTGTCTCTTTCTGAGTTTCATAAAAAACTGTCCTTTTGGTGTCATGGACCTGAGTGGTTGGCTTCAGATCCTTCATATTGGCCTAAGTTTGAACTGAATGAAACAGGAAATAATCCAACTTCTCCAGTTTTTGCCGTCTTACAAGGAGCAGGAAACCCTCCTGTGGTTGATTTTAGCAAATTTTCGAGTTTAGGGTCCCTTCTCATTGTTTCTGCACATCTTTTCCAATTTTTAGCTTCTCTTTCTCTAAGGAAATTGAATTTTTTCTAAAGGCAAAAACTGATCCTTCTATTTCGAATCCTCCTGACCTTGTCAATCGACTCGACTTATTTTTGGATGAAAACGATCTTATCAGAAGTAAAGGTCGCCTATCCCGCTCCAACCACTATGATTTTGAAATAATGAATCCAATTCTGTTGGCCAAAAACCATCATTTATCTGTCCTTATCGTGAAAGATGCTCATCATAAATGCAAACATCTGGGCATTCAGGCTACATTAACGAATTTACGTTTGAAAGGATATTGGATAACCTCTTCCAGAGCTACAATCAAAAGGGTACTAGGATATTGCATAATCTGTAAAAAATTCAACAATTTCGCATATCAGTATCCAAAGTTCACAAATTTTTCTAAAGCTCAGGTAGATCTTTTCCGTCCATTTAAACATGTAGGAGTAGACTTTACAAAGCACTGGTGGGTTAAGACCAAAGGTTCCAATCAATCTCAAAAAATGTTTCTAATCATATACACTTGTCTCAATATTTGTGAAATTTACCTGGACCTAGTACCTGACATGACTTCCAAATCCTTTGTGCTTTCTTTCCAACGTTTTATTAATAGATTTGGAGTCCCTGATGTCGTTTATAGCGATAATGCTAAAACCTTTTGTCAAGGTACTGATGCCATCGAGACCTTCATGGTATCTGAGGACGGGAAGGAGTTACTTCGAAAGAATCAAATGTCTCATAAACGTATACCTTTATATAGTCCATGGGTGGGAAGCTTGTGGGAAAGGATGATTCGTGTAGTAAAAAGCTGTCTTAACAAAACGCTTGGACGTTCTTCCATCGAATACTTTGATTTCTTAACTGTCCTTTCTGATATTGCTGACGCAATAAATTCTCGTCCCCTTACCTACACTTCCAGTTCTAACGACATCATCCCTCTTACACCCAATTGCTTCCTAAAACCGCTTTCAAAAACTACAATCGTCCTGCCAGGAACTGATCCTGAAGATCCGTTCTGGAGCTCTTCTTCTAAAGCTCGCGAAGAGCTGATCAAAGCCCTAAAACGTTCGTCGGAGAAGTTTGAAGATTTTCGTACTAGGTGGTATGACGAATATTTGTTGAGCCTTAGAGAGAGTAGTCGAGATCTGTATCAAGCCAAGTGGGAAAATCTCATTAAAGTTGATGATATTGTTTTAATAAGAAGTCCTGTCAAGGAACGCCCATTCTGGCAGATGGGAGTCGTCACCCAGCTCATATATGGAGATGACAACAAAGTACGCTCTGTCTTCGCGAGAACACCGGGAGGACAAATTAATGTTTATGCAATTAAACATTTATACCCCTTAGAATTATCTTTGACCCATTTTTTTAAAAAGAGAAAAAAATTAAATTTCTTTTTTTGGGGAAAACAAACCCCAATAAGTGGGGGGGGGTCAAGTCAGCCTTCTGTTTCCGCACCAACACCTTCTTCTGCACCTGTCCCTGCAATTTGTAATTCACCTGTCGCTACCACAGTAGCTCCTACGTCTACATCTAGTCGACCTCAAAGGAAAGCAGCATTAATTGCTCGTCAGCAATTTGTTGTTGACTCCGATGAATCTGAGGATTCAGATTAATTTTTTTTCCTTTCGCTGACACTATCCCCTTTAGTGGTATAGTGCCATTCCTCCGGCGGAGGATATAATATTTTATTTCCCAACCAGCTAAACTTGCCGTTATCTGGGGGAAGGGAAGGCGGAAGGATTCTTACGCGAACACTTTTTCGTTTGAAATCTTTAAGAAAGGATCTCTTTATCATTTTATGGATATCGTGGGCAAAGAAAAGTAACTTTTTATTGTTTACGAGTTTGTGTGTAAAACTGGTTAATACAGTGCCTTTTTTTTCTTTTCCGGAATACGAAAATTGCTTCGAAGGAAATTTTTACAAATACTTTGACTTCTGAGGATTATTTTCAAACAACGAAAGACAAATCCGTGAAAGACTACAAGTTTTTCAAGAAAACTTACGAATTCAAATTCAAGAAACTTGCTGAAACTTTAGGGTAAGAGTCTTTCACAAATTCTCTTTTTCCCTCGGATAACTGGTCAAAGTTTAGCTGTTTTTTTTATCATTATTTTTCTATTATAATTCTATTATAATTATGGAGCTTTTTTTGCTATTTTTCATACATCATTTTAACAACTAAAAAGAATTAAGATTTTGAGCACAAATATGGTACTTACTGCGTACCAAAATAGGGTTAAATAATTTGCGTTTTTTAAAATCTTTATACAATATAAATATATATTTAATTTTTTTTACAGAAGATAAACACCACCGCTCACGGGCAGAGCCCTAATCTACGAGGGGGTGTACTCAATTAACGTCCGAGCAGGACGGAGCCAAGCCCAAGGAGAGAATAGCTCACATTCTCCCGCCCGACCAGTTGCGATCCTGGGACCCTCGCTTAGTTTGGCTAGTGCTCTACCACTGAGCTACCGGGGGCTTTTTGTATAAATAAATATAAAATAAAAATATATATATATATATACATATATATACATACACACATATAAATACATATTAGATACACACTCAAATACATATAGTTATATTATCATTATTAATATTATTATCAAAAAGCTAAACACTATATTTCAAACACAAATTCACTATATTTATCTATCAATCACTACTAATTTTATTTTATTATTATTATTATTATTGTTATTATTATTAATTATTACCATTATTATTATTATTATTATTATTATTATTATTATTATTATTATTATTATTATTATTATTATTATTATTATTATTATTATTATTATTATTATTATCATAATTTATTATTATATTTCACACAAAAAAACACTATATTTCACTATTATTAGTCACCATTCACTATACTTTTTATCATTATCATTGACTTCAATATTATCACTATCACTATTATCACTACTACTACTATCATTATTATCACTATATATATATATATATATATATATATATATATATATATATATATATTATATATATATATATATATATATATATATATATATATATATATATATATATATATATATATATATATATATATATATATATATATAAAATCATCATTATTATCAATATAATATATTTTGCCTTTTCCAACATTGCACGGGAAGTAAAGGTTGACAGTTGAGGTGGTTTTCTTCTTTGGACAAAGATCAAGAAGCGTCGAAAATCAAATTCTAGAAGTAGTTCAAGGAGATTTTATTCATCATATGATCAGATGACCAAGTAGATTCTAAAATTTCTAAAAAAGAACAAATATCGAATGTAACGTCGCTCCACACCCAATTATTATTTATTTATTAATTTAAACTCTCTAGTTTACTAAAATCCAAAAGTAAATTTATAAAATCGTAAATTATTTTTCGCGTTTTTCTTCTTAAAATTTTTTTGAATTCCTTGAACTAACGGTTCTAGCATTCCGAATCTCTCAAAAGTGACAGCAACACTCTCCGGCAAATGCACCAGGGGAAGATGGAGATACGGATCCCATAAAGAAGCTCTGCTGACCCTTCAATTTGCTTGTCCATTCCTTTCCAATCTCTTCTCTTTCCTTCTCTTTCCAATCCATCTTGCTTCGACGACTTCCAGATTATATATATATATATATATATATATATATATATATATATATAATAACAGAAAAATATAAAAATATATATAAAATTTAGATATATATCTACTATATATAATATATATATATATATATATATATATAATTTAATATATATATATATATATATATATATATATATATATATATATATATATATATATATATATATTATATATATATATATCTATATCATCCAATATATTTCTACATAAAGTATATAATATATATATATATATATATATATATATATATATATATATATATATATATATATATATTATATATATATAATATATATATATTATTTAATATATTATATATATGATAATATATATATATATATATATATATATAAATATATATATATATATATATATATATATTTAAATATATATATATATATATATATATATATATATTTAAATATACATATATATATAGTTATATATATATATATATATTATATATATATATATATATATATATATATATATATATATATATATATAAAAATATTTAGATCTATACATATTTATAATATATAATATATATATTATACATATTATAATATAATATATAAATATATATATATATT
>JABUQX010044239.1:7500-22500 GCA_015478945.1 Trachelipus rathkii | reverse complement strand
GACACCAGGCGCCGCAGCGCCCTCCGCGCAAGACAACCAAACCCCGCCAACCCGCAGGTTGGCGGACCCCCCGCCGCGTCCCCGCCCGCCGCTTGCGCCCGCAGAGGCGCAATATTTCCGCGTATCCGAGTTCCCGCCGCGTGCGCCCGCAGGCGCAATATTCCCGCGTACCCGCCGCCGCGTGCGTCCGCAGACGCAATATTCCTGCGGGAATGAAAAATATATATACTATAAGTCATTCATTTTTATTTCATACTTTAAACATTTCAAAGAAATTTCGTTTCCAAATATACTATGAGTCATCATTTTTATTTTCATACTTAAACAATTTTATTAAAAACATTTTTCGCGAAAACCTAAAACTGTAACTCATTACACCTTATTATTTAACATTATTACATTTATTACATTTTTTTTTACTTACATAACTTTTTACTAATACTTTTTTTAATTTATAAATTTTTAAAAATTGTATGTAAGAAGAAAAAAATTCAGAGTGTCTGATATATAAACATTTTATTTTACTACAATTGTACGAAATTTTATTAAAAACATTAACATTACATACCTTAAAGCAGTAAAGCAGTAAAACAATAGAGGTGTTATTACCTAACACCTAGGGGAATAGTATGCCTTTGTTTTACTGCTTTACTGCTTTAACTTTCTGCTTTACTGCTTTAACTCTCTGCTTTACTGCTTTAACTTTCTGCTTTATTGCTTTAACTTTCTGCTTACTGCTTTTAACTCCATAAATTACATACCTAAAGCAGTAAGAGTAAAAAAAAAGAGGTTTACCAAACACCAGGGGGGATTAGTATGCTTTTGTTTTACTGCTTTACTGCTTTAACTTTCTGCTTTACTGCTTTAACTCACTGCTTTACTGCTTTAACTCATATATTTATTAACAATACATACCTTAAAGCAGTAAAGCAGTAAAACAATAGAGGTGTTACTAAACACCTAGGGGGGATTAGGTATGCTGTTTGTTTTACTGCTTACTGCCCTTTAAACTTTCTGCGTTTTTACTGCTTTAACTCATGTTTTACTGCTTTAACTTTCTGCTTTACTGCTTTAACTTTCTGCTTTACTGCTTTAACTTTCTGCTTTACTGTTTTAACTCATATATTTATTAACATTATGTTTTTTATTTTGTTTTAATACTTTTTTTTTGTTATTATTATTTTTATTTATTTTATTATTAATTTTTTCATTATTTTTATTATTTTATTTTATTATTATTTTTATTTATTTTCTATTATTTTTTATTTTATTTTTATTTTTATTATTATACTTGTGTTTTTTACTTCATGCCTATTGTTATTATTATTAGAAACACATTCACTAGACACTTATACACACCATTCACCTATGACATTATTCACTATGACACTTAATTAACACCATTCCACTATGACCACTTATCACACATTCACTATGACACTTACTCATAGCCATATACACACAAAATACACTCTATCACTCACAAACACATACACACACACACACACACACACCACACACACACACACAGTTTTACTTACACTCACACACAGATTTACTTACCACTCATGCACCAGATTTATTACACCGCAGTTTACTTTACACTTCACACGCCGGATTTAACTTACACACGCAGATTTTACTTACACATATAACGTATAATTTATTAAAACATTTTATGTTTTAATTAAACACGAACATTTATATTACTCATAATACTTTTTATTTATTAACATTATGTTTTTTATTTTGTTTTAATACTTTTTATTTATTTTATTATTATTTTTATTATTTTTATTATTTTATTTTTATTATTATTTTTTTATTATTCTATTATTTTTATTTTTATTTATTATTTTTATTATTTTTATTATTTTATTTTTATTTTTATTATTATACTTAGTGTTATTTACTTCATGCCTATTGTTATTATTATTTAGAACACACATTCACTATGACACTTATACACACATTCACTATGACACTTATTCACTATGACACTTATACACGCATTCACTATGACACTTATACACACATTCACTATGACACTTACATTTACCCATAGACACTTACATTTACACTTACACTCACACACAGATTTAGTTACACACTTACATTTACACTTACACTCACACACAGATTTAGTTACACACGCTGGTTTACTTACACTCACACAGATTTACTTACAGTCACACACAGATTTACTTACACTCACCTAGATTTACTTACACTCACACACAGATTTACTTACACACGCAGATTTACTTACACTCACACAGATTTACTTACACTCACACACAGATTTACTTACACTCACGCAGATTTACTTACACTCACACACAGATTTACTTACACACACTCACTTACACATATAACGTATATAAAAATAACAAAATAAGTTCTTCTCTGCTAACATATCATGTATTTTATTAAAATCTTTCTAAGTTCTTATTTAAAAATAACAATTATTCACTTACATTTATATTATTCGCTCGATGTTAACTAAAAATATTTCAAAGTTTTTTAAATAATTCGGATTTTCTTTATTATTATTATTATTATTATCTATGTACATTGACAATCCATCACGAGAAAACACAACAACCCGCACTCCTTACAGATACGAAACTGACCTGATCTCTCTCTGTAAAATGTGTTGAAATAACTACCTTAGGTCTAAATTTAGGATAATCCTTTTTGTACCCCGGGGCGATTTAGGCCTAATTCTCGGTCAAAATATATTTCAAACTGACCTTTTTCTGTAAAATGTGGTGCAATAACTACGTTAGGCCTAAATTAGGTATAAAATTTAGGATAAAACCTTTTTTACCCAGGTTGATTTAAGCCAATACTAGGTCAAAAGTTTTATTCCAGTATAGACAAGAATCGACAATCCGGTTACCATATTTTATTAAATATTTTCAAACTTGAAACCATGCTGGATCGGAGATCCTTTAAGAGGCAGAAAGGAAATGTTACCTTTCTTGTGAGTGGTCGGTGTAATCCTTATCTCTATATGGACCTCGTAAGTGATTTGTCGAGAATTATTTTATCGCTTTTTTGGTTTTACGTATGTAAAAACATGTTTTTCATATCCTGAACCTTATCTCTGATTGGATGAAAATTATATTGGAGGATGTGTGTTTTAGATCCAAACTCATTTTAAAATCATACTCGTTTTGGCTCTTAAGCGGTGCACAAGCTCTTCTGGTTTGTAATAAAAGTGTTCTATTTTCACTAAGTGTATATCATGAACCACCTTAACATGTATACCCCAATACAAGACATTATCCAGTGGAAAATCAAGATCCCAGGAAGTAGGGTTTCATTCTTATATAAAAGAAAACCCAATGGATTTGAATTTTTCAAATGTGCTACCCAATCACCCTGTTATAATACCAAGCGTATTTTCGTGAGTCCAGGTGAATTACTTCGTATATGTAATCACACTGAAGAGTGGCTTACAGAATACTTTAAACCAAACTCAGCTTTAAACTGGACCGAAACAGTTATTATTCTGTGCGAAGAAACCAGCGATAAGCAACTTACTCTATCATTTTATAAACATCAAAACATAATCAGTTTGGAAGTTAGATTATGGGCGAGAAATAATGAAACAGCAGTATTTGAACCTACATCATTTGGATTCTACATTTCAGGCGTAGCTCAGATGAAATATATGTTAGAGGTACGTAAGCGAATGTTAATACAGATGAAGAAGACATTTATGTTATCTAATTACGTAACCGTAATTCATTACATGTTATACCAAGAATACTACGCATTTAAGAAAACCCTGATCGATGATCCTACGCACAGCATCGACCGCTTCCTAAGTTCTATAGACGTACAGAAATTCATTTATCTACTTAGAAAACAATGGCAGGAAAGTATTTATGCACGTAACCCCGAATGTAAATATACTATGATATCTGAGTGGGAACTTTTTACGTATGTGTTAACTGAAGGTATTACTGAGACACGAAACTATATCATCGATAATGATATAAATGATTGGCATATTTGCAAAGATTCAAATCCATTGGGTTTACTTTTATATAAGAATAAACATTATGTCTGTAAAATGTATTGGAGTGTTATATATAATTAATATTCCTGTATATATTTAATGTGAAACCTTATATAAAATCATTGATATATTTAATTTTAGCTTTATATATATATATATATTATATATATATATATATATTATATATATATATATATATATATATATATATATATATATATATAAATTACTGTAAGATAATGATTATTAAAATTCTAATTATATAGTAAAGTTTTTATTATCCTTATTTTTACTTTCTTAAATAAATATTTACATGCTTGTTAAGAGTTTAAATAAACGAACCCCAGGTTCAGGATATGAAAAAACATGTTTTTACATACGTAAAACCAAAAAAAGCGATAAAATAATTCTCGACCAATCACATACGAGGTCATATAGAGATAAGGATTACTCCGGCCACTCACAAGAAAGGTAAACATTTCCTTCTTGCCTGCTTAAAGGATCTTACCGATCCAGCATGTTTCAGTTTGAAATATATTTATAAAATAATAATAACATTGATTCTCGATTCTTGTCTATACTGGAATTACCTTTTGACCTGGTATTAGGCTTAAATCAGCCTGGGATACAAAAAGGCTTATCCTAAATTTAGGCCTAAATTTAGGCCTAACGTAGTTATTGCACCACATTTTACAGAAAAAGGTCAGTTTGAAATATATTTTGACCTGGAATTAGGCCTAAATCGCCCCGGGGTACAAAAAGGATTATCCTAAATTTAGGCCTAAAGTAGTTATTTCAACACATTTTACAGAGAGAGAGGTCAGTTTCGTATCTGTAAGGAGTGCGGGTTGTTGTGTTTTCTCGTGATGGATTGTCAATTTAAATAGATTAATAATAATAATAATAATAAAGAAAATCCGGAAATTATTTTAAAAAACTTTGAAATATTTTTAGTTAACATCGAAGCAATAATAAAATGTAAGTGAATAATTTGTTATTTTTAAATAAGAACTTAGAAAGATTTTAATAAAATACATGTTATGTTAGCAGAGAAGAACTTATTTTGTTATTTTTATATTTATTACATGGCTAAAGATGATGTAAAGCAGTAAGTCAATATAACAAAAGTAAATCTGTGTGAGGCTAATTAAATCTGTGTGTGAGTGTAAGTAAATCTGTGTGAGTGTAAGTAAATCTGCGTGTGTAAGTAAATCTGTGTGTGAGTGTAAGTAAATCTGTGTGTGTGTGTAAGTAAATTCGTGTGTGTTGACTGTAAGTAAATCTGTCGTGTGAGTTGTAAGTAGTAACCAGCGTGTGTAAAACTAAGATCTGTGTGTGAGTGTAAGTGTTAAATGTAAGTGTGTAACTAAATCTGTGTGTGAGTGTAAGTGTAATGGTTAAGTTGTCTATGGTTAAATGTAAGTGTCATAGTGAATGTGTGTATAAGTGTCATAGTGAATGCGTGTATAAGTGTCATGGGTAAATGCAAGTGTCATAGTGAATGTGTGTATAAGTGTCATAGTGAAAGTGTGTATATAAATAATTTAATAACAATAGGCATGAAGTAATAACAATAAGTATTAATAATAAAAATAAAATAAATAATAAAATAATAGAAATAATAAAAATAATAAAAATAATTAGGAAATAATAAAAAAAATAATAATATAATATAATAATAAAAATAAAAAAATAATAATAAAATAAATAAAAGTTATTTTTAAAACAAAATAAAAAACATTATGTTAATAAATATATAGTATTATGAGTAATATAAATGTTCGTGTTTAATTAAAACATAAATGTTTTAATAAATATATACGTTATATGTGTAAGTAAATCTGCGTTGTGTAAGTAACATCGGGGTGTGAGTGTAAGTAAATTGCGGGTTGTAAGCTAAATCTGTGCATGAGTGTTAAGTAAATCTGGTGTGTGAGTGTAAGTAAATCTGGGTGTGTGTTGTGTGTGCTGTGTGTGTGTGTGTGTGTGTGTGTTGTGTGTGTATAAGTGTTAAATGAAAGTGTCTCTATGGGTAAATGTAATTGTCATAGTGAATGTGTGTATAAGTGTCATAGTGAATGTGTGTATAAGTGTGTGTGTGTATAAGTGTCATAGTGAATGTGTGAATAAGTGTCATAGTGAATGTGGGTGTTCTAAATAATAATAACAATTGGCATATGAATTAAATAACACTAAGTATAATAATAAAAATAAAAAATAAAATAATAAAAATAATTAGAATAATAAAAATAATACATAAAAATAAAAATAACAATAAAATAATAAAAATAATAAAAAAATAAATAAAAATAATAATAAAATAAATAAAAAGTATTTAAAACAAAATAAAAAACATAATGTTAATAAATATATATGTTAAAACAGTAAAGCAGAAAGTTAAAAACAGTAAAGCAGAAAGTTAAAGCAGGTAAAACATATAGGTTAAAGCAGTAAAACATGAGTTTAAGCAGTAAAGCAGAAAGTTACAAGCAGTAAAGCAGTAAAACAAGAAGCATACTATCCCCCCTAGGTCTTTAGGTAACACGCTCATTGTTTTACTGCTTTACTTGCTTTAAGGTATGTATTGGTTAATATATATGAGTTAAAGCAGTTAAAGCAGTGAGTTTAAAGCAGTAAAAGCAGAAAGTTGAAGCAGTAAAGCAGTAAAACAACAGCATACTAATCCCCCCAGGTGTTTAGGTAAACACCTCTATTGTTTTACTGCTTTACTGCTTAAGGTATTGTAATGTTGAGTTAAAGCAGTATAGCAGAAAGTTAAAGCAGTAAAGCAGCAATCAAAGCAGTAAAGCAGAAAGTTAAAGCAGTAAAGCAGAAGGTTAAAACCAGTAAAGCAGTAAAACAAAGGCATACTAATCCCTTAGGGTTAGGTAATAACACCTCTATTGTTTTACTGCTTTACTGCTTTAAAGTATGTAAAGTATAGTTTTAATTAAAATGTCGTACAATTGTAGTAAAATAAAACGTTATATATCAGACACTCTGAATTTTTTTTCTCTTACATACAATTTTTAAAACAATTTATAATTAAAAAGTATTAAGTTAAAAAGTATTAGTAAAAAATAATGTTAATTAAATGTATATGTTAAATAATAGGTAGGTAATGAATTACAGTTTTAGGTTTGCGAAAATTTTTTTTTTTAATAAAAATTTTTTTAAAGGATGATTTGAAAATAAAAAATTACACATGCTTTGCTCGCAGTAAAATTAAATCGAAATTCTTTGAAATGTTTAAGTATGAAATAAAAATGAATGACTTAATATATATATATTTTCATTCCCGCCAGGAATCATTGCGTCTGCGGACGCCGCGGCGCGGTACGCAGGGAATATTGCGCCTGCGGCGCACGCGGCGGGATGGAACGCATCGGAATCATTGCGTCTGCGGGCGCACGGGGGCGGGGACGCGGCGGGTCGCACCGCGGGTGCCGGGGTTTGGTTGTCTTTTGCGCGGAGGCGCATTGCGGCGCCCCTGGTGTTCCACTTATGAACTAGGGGAGACATTCAATATTAAACTCTGCTTCTATGATGTGGTAGAGATGAAGCCATCAAAGATGATTTCATCAAAGATGAATCATCAATATAGATGGATCAAAGATGACTTCATCAAAGATGAGTCATCAAAGATGAACCTTCAAAGTTTGAGGCATCAATGTTGAGGCATTAATGCTGAGGCATCAAAGGTTGAGGCATCAAATTTGAGCCATCAAAGTTGAGCATCAAAAATATCGAGTGTGTGAGGTAGTATATGGTATTAATGTAAGTTGTCATATTGCTGTATAAGTGTCTAGTGAATGTGTGTATAAGTGGCATAGTGTAAGTGTATAAGTGATAGAAAAAGACTAACTCATAGTAGGAAGCATCCATAGCAACTTGTAAAATTACACCAATCGATTCCCCTCATACTATTACCTAGGATAGACACCCAGTATTTAGGCTATTCGGGTTCAGGGGAGGCTAGAAAGGCTTGAAAAAAGTGGCACTTCAGTTGGCACTATGTGGCACTCTTGGCACTATGTGGCACTCACTTGGCACTCATTGGCACTCACTTGGCACTTCATTGCACTCAATTTGGGGCACTCATTGGCACTCCACTTGGCACTCACCTTGGCCCTCACTGGCCACTCATCAATACTCATAGAACACTATAGAACATCACAGGTACTTCGTTACGGTAATTGGGAACCATCAAAGCCATCAAGTTAGAAATAAAAAGTTAGCGATGGGTCAAAATTGACCCATGGTATATGGCAGGGTCAAGGCTGAAATATCATGGTCAAACAAGGTAAAGACATCAAAAAAGGGCTAAGTCCCTAAAGGAAGGACAAAAAATTACCGTGGGTCAAATTTGACCCATGGAAGACCAAAGGGTTGGTCGTGTGTGTGTACGTGTGACTCAGTAAATGTTAAGTGTATTATGGGTAAGTGTAGTGTCATAGTGAATGTGTGTATAAGTGTCCTAGTGAATGTGTGTATAAGTGTGTATGTGTGTGTGTGTGTGTGTGTGTGTGTGTGTGTGTGGTGTGTGTGTGTGTGTGTGTGTGTGTGTGTAGGTGTTCAAGTTAGGATAGATCCATACATGCGTTCAAGTTAGGAACGAAATATGTGACGGGTGGGGCACGAGTGGCCAGAAAATTGGCGTGGGTCAAAAATGACCCATGGTGTACGGCAAGGTTAAGGTCGAAATATCATGGTCAAACAAGGTAAAGACATCAAAAATAGGGCTAAGCCCCTAAAGGAAGATCAAAAATTACCGTGGGCAAAAATGGCCCACGGTCGAGAAAATTAGGGGGCGTAAAATAGGGGGGGTATACGTACAACGGTTGCTGACGCAACCGTTTGGCGCACCCTTTCTTCGAAAGGGTGCTAAAAATTAGGGTTGCCCAAAAAATTAGGGTTGCCAAAAAATTAGGGCCGCCGAAAAATTAGGGTTCTCAAAAAATTAGGGTTCTCAAAAAATTAGGGCTCTCAAAAAATTTGGGTTCTCAAAAAATTAGGGTTCTCAAAAAATTAGGGTTCTCAAAAAATACCGTGGGCCAAAAATGACCCATGGAAGACCAAAGGGTTGGTCGAAAAAAAGGTAAAGGCCCAAAAAGGTAAAGGCCCAAAAAGGTCAAGGTCAGGTAAAAAATTTGGGCTCAAAAAAGGTCAAGCCCAAAAAGGTAAAGGTCAAAAAAGGTCAAGGGCAGGTAAAAATACCCTCAGGAAAGGTCAAGGGAAGGTAAAAAATTTGAGCCCATACTCGTATTTTTCCCCGGAATGACCGTCCTACTACTATCTATCTTCAGCATGAGTGCTTGTGTCATCCTTGAAAGTCCCTTGCTTTTAATATATATATATATATATATATATATATATATATATATATATATATATATATATATATATATATATTATATTATTTATATATATATATATATATAGTATATATATATCATATATATATATATATATATATATATATATATATATTATATATATATAGATATATACATATGTATATATTATATGGATATATATAGACACATGCTATATATGTAAGGTAGTGCACACATGTTTCTCATAATTCATAGATGAATACTATCCGCAAAAAAATTCATGCGGATATGAGAAAATTGATACAGATGCGGATTATCCACTACACCTCTAATTTTTATGCCTTGTATATCTTCATTCGTCTATTATTATAATTAATATATTATATATATCTTTATAGATACACATTTGTACATATTTATAAATTGTATATAAAATATTACAAATTATATATATATATAATATATATATATATTATATATAATTATATATATATATAATATATATAATATATATATATAATATATTATAATATATTATATATATATATATATATAATATATATATATATATATATATATTATATAATATATATATATATATAATATATATATATATATTATATATTATATAATATAGTATATATATATATATATATAATATATTATAGTAATATATATATACATAGATATATATATATATATATATTTAAATATATATATATATATTATATATATAATATACTATATATATTATATATATAAAATTATAAATATATATATATATATATATATATAAATATAATATAATATATATATATATATATATATATATAGATATAATATATATATATATATTATATATATATAATATATATATATATTATAGTATATATAATATATATATTATATAATATATATTTATATAAAACATTAAAAAACAGTTTAAATCTTTGTAAGCTTTGTATTTTAAAAAAAAACACGCATCTTACACCAAGAGCACTTCGTACACTTTATTCGATTACGTAGATTTAAAAAAAATTGACTTGAGCTTAACTGGAGGCAGATAACCCACAAGCAAATATTATATATATATATATATATAATATATATTATATATTATATTATATATAATATATATATATATATATATATATATATATATAATATACTATTAATATATATATATATATATATATATATATATATGATCAGTGCGGCTTTGGGGTAGGCAGAGTAGCAACGCCGATTTGTCTTAGCGAACCAAAAAATATTAAAAAGTCAGTATATATATATATATATATATTACATCTATATGTACAATTTTTGATACAGCTATATATTTATATATATATTTCAAAATCTAAAGAAATCTATTTTAAAATTATGTTATATATATATAATATATATATATATATATATATACAGGATTTATATTAAAGCTACTTTCCGCTTGGTTGTATTTATGAACTTTTTTGACCCTGTGTTGCTAATAAAGGTGTTAAAATGCACTTATATTTTAAAAACACTTTACTTCACATAAAACTTTTTTTAAAAAAATACATATTTATAAAACTATATATATATATAATATACATATATACAAGACCACGTATGAGCTTTCGTCAATCCTGACCTCTTCAGATACTGTAGTAGACTGGATTCGGGATGGAAATTTATATAGTAATATATATATATATATATATTATATATACTATATATATAGGTAAAGTTACTTAACGCCACAAACGGAACGGAGCTCTGATCAAAAAAAATTTTTCACAGGTAGCCTATGATACATAAATAGACGTTTTAGGGTCGAAATGAAAAAAAAAAAAAAATAAAAAAAACAATCATATCTCAAAAACTACAATAGCTACAGCGAAAAGGAATACATTTTTGGAATCCTGGTAAAATTTTAGTAAGGAAAATGTAATTAAAGAATACCCCAAGGGTATACCGCACCGATGGTAGGAGTCGGGGTCTCTCGGCCTTCCGGGGAACTACGGGGTAGGACTATTTCCCCCCCTCCGGGGAGGGTCTCCGGAACCCCCGCTCTTTGGTATTTGGGTGTCGCGGGGGTTCCTCCGCCCCTCCCCTACGGGGTATGGAAAACGTCCCCCCTGTGTTTCCCGTCGGCTCGAGCCCCCTACATTGCCGTGTAATACCTTTACAAATAAAATAAAAAAAAAAAAAAAAAAAAAAAAAAAAAAAAAAAAAAAAAAAAAAAAAAAAAAAAAAAAAAAAAAAAAAAAAAAAAAAAAAAAAAAAAATTTCATTTCGACCCTAGAACATCTATTTATGTATCATAGATGCTACCTGTGAAAATTTTTTTTTTTATCCGAGCTCCCGTTCCGTGTGGGCGTTAAGTAACTTTGCATATATATATATTATATATATATATATATATAATATATATATATATATATATATATATTATATATATATAATATATATATTATATATATATATTATATATTATAATATATATATATACAAGACCACGTATAAGCTTTCGTCAATCCTGACCTCTTCAGATACTGTATCTGAAGAGGTCAGGATTGACGAAAGCTTATACGTGGTCTTGTATATATGTATATATATAATATATATAATATATATATATATATATTATATATTATATATATATATATATATATTATATATATAGTATATAATATATAATATATATATTATATTTATAAATAATAGTATATATATAATATATATATATAAATAAAAAAAGAAGGAATTTATATATATATATATATATATATTTATGATATATAAATATTTTATAATATATTTATTATAATAGTTTTACAATATGAACTTGAAAAAAAAAGTTTTATGTGAAGTAAAGTGTTTTTAAATATAAGTGCATTTTAACACCTTTATTAGCAACACAGCGTCAAAAAAAGTTATATATATATATATATATATATATTATATATATATATATATAATTATATATTATAATATAGAATATATATACATGTTTTATATATAATATATATATATATATATATATATATATATATATATATATATTCTTTTTTTTCTTTCTTTTTTCTTCCTCTTTGCCAAGACTGGGGGTAAGGTGCGTGTCATGCATCGGAAAAGAAAAGCAGTAGAAGAATATGACAAAAGTCGAAAAAAAGCCCAGTCTTACCGCCCCCTCTGTACATTAATTAGTGAGAACTCGTTACAGACAAGAAAATCCACCTAGAGCTTCATGGGACCGCAACGAACCCTCACTATGGCATAATCGGTCAATGTAGGGTCTCCTTGGCCCAGGTGGGCCAAAACATGCCCCCATACAAAAACCCCGTCATTCACTCCTATTATGCACCTATATTCTCGCCTCTGCCAAACTCACATTTCTCTCCTTCAGACATTCGTTCACCGAATCAATCCACTTTTTCTTCGGTCTCCCAGCTGGTCGGTTCCCAACACACTCGCCACTATACATCCGCTTAACCAACCGACTATCATTCATCCTTTCCACATGACCAAACCATCTCAACATACTTTCATTTATTCTCTCATTTACCCCTTTCTTCACACCACACAACTCTCTAATACGTTCATTCCTCACTTTATCAATCTTCTCACACCTAGCATGCCCCTAAGATTGTCCATTCTGAACACATTGAACTTTAGATCTATACCTCTTATTCCAGACCATAGTCTCACTACTATACATTAACACAGGTAACAACATACCCTCATGTAAGAGACCCTAGCGCACTCAAAGACTTAGTCCCTTTACATTCACCAACGATTTAATTGCACCAGCAACCTTCCTGCCATTCACAACTTTCCTACTACACTCTGCATCATCCGTTCCCTTCTCATCCAACATATACCCTAATATTTAAACTCAGACACTTGTTCCAGCTGCTCACCATCTAACATAACTTCACACTGAGGACTGTCCTCACTCACAACCATACCTTACTCTTATCCACGTTTACTCACAACCCTTCCTTTTACACACCCTGTCAAATATATCTACCAATCCTCTCAAACCTCTTCAGACTTGCCACACAAAACCAAAATACATCGCATATATGTAGGGCACCTTCCATTCATCTCCATTCTCACATCTCTAACACCATTTCTGCCATCCCCACCTCGAAATTCTTTCATTAACCCCATCCATATACAATTGAATAACCCAAGGAGACAATAACACAACCCCTGTCTCACTCCGCTATTAATCCTAAACCAATCACCAATGACACCATTTATTCTTACACACGCTTCACTATCGTCATACATACTTTTGATTCCATTCAGAAGCCTACCACCAACACCATATATCAATAACACCTGCCATAGAGCTTCCCTATTAATCATATCATACGTCTGTTTGCAAATCCACAAAAAAAAACTAAATACAATTTATTCTTCTTCTCCCTCATTTTCTAATTCATTTGTTTCAATTTAAAGATTTGATCCACACATCACTAGCATCCTACGCACCTTGTTCTTCACCAATCAGTCCTTCAGTCACTCGACGCACTCTTTCGACCAAAATACCAGCATATACCTTCCCTACAACACTCAATAAACTTATTCCCCTATAATTTCTACAGTTCCCCTTTTTCTCCCTTACCCTTATATAAAGGTTCTATTACTGCTCTCCTCCAACTTGAACTATGCCCCTCCATAAACACTTTATTACACAACTTCAAATCAATTCAATCACCATCTCGCCCCCGTTCTGATCATTTCACCTGTAATTTTCATCTATACCTGCAGATTACCATTCTTCAAACTTTTTCACTTCTACATTTACCCTCCTCCTTACTAATGACCTTATCCTCAAAATACCTATTCCTTCTCTGCTACATCAAAACCACACACATTCACTATTACTTCTTCATAACTGTTAATATTGTGCAGATTTCGAAGTTGTTCTTTCCACACTCCTCACTCCATTTCATCAGTTACAAAAGCACCATCCCTATCATTATTCTAAGCAGCATTCCCTTATCTCATTCTTAACTTTTCGCTCTTCCTTCCAGAAAAGCTTCCTATTCCCTTGTAAGCCCCATTCATCATCCTTCAAACTGTTCATTTACCTTCTTGTTTTCTTCCTACATATGCACCTTTTAGTATTTTCTTTTTTCCTCCTTATATAAATTCAAGCATCTTTTTTGAGAACTCATCATTTGCTTTTAGTACATTCAACCACGCTTCTTTTTTACCTATAACCGCTTTCATCACCTCTTCACTTCACCATCACTGTTAAATTCTTTACTTCCCTACTTTAGCACATCCATATACTTCCTTTGCACTACCAACAATTGTTCCTTCATTTGCCCCCAGATTTGTTCATTATTCAACTTGTTCCATTCAACGATTACTAGCGAAGCGCTCTTCAATACTTTTATTATTGTCTTGTCACTTAACTCTCACCCTAATTTTACCTACTTCCTTTCGTATCCCCTTCCTTCTCCATCCAAGCCCCCACAACTTAATTTTACATAGAACAAACATATGATCCGATTATCCCATTCCTAAACCCCTCATTGATTTAATCCAACACTTACTTCAACATCTCCTTCTTCACCAACACAAAATCAATCATACTTTTCACTTCGATACCCCATCTTTACCTACACAACT
>JABUQX010044238.1:12500-43491 GCA_015478945.1 Trachelipus rathkii | reverse complement strand
ATTTGACTTTTTCATTATTATAAATTTATTATCATCTATATATTTATTCTATTACATTCATACGCATATATAACATATATTTCTATTTATAACTTTGCTAAATTTTGCTGATTAGATTTATTTTTAGTGTATTATACTATATCTATACTCAGTGATATATCTTCTATATATATATATATATCAATCCAATACGTTTTCACTATACTACAATATTATTTAATAAATATTCATTTTAACCTTTATCCTATATTTATGATTCTTAATAATTAATTAAGTTTGAAACTATTATTACACTTTATTATATAATTCATATAATGTATAAAAACCATTACTTATATAATACATATACACCTACTATATATTCATATTTTGTACTATACGTTGTTGGTTTTATTTATTTCATAAGTAAACATATATACCTATTAATTATAATCATTTATAATTATTATTTACTTATATATCATTTTTATATTATGCTCTACTATATTATATTATATATTATTAATTTATTATTTTAACCTTTAAATTAATTATTTTATATTTTTATATACTTCTTCTTTTATTACTTATTTCATTATTCTATTATTAATATATATTATATCTTTTAATTATTACATATTATACTTATTACTAATATTTATTTAATCTTTATATTTACTACCTACATTTTTGGTTTATAATTTTATATTAATTTTTATGTTCTTTTCTGTACATAGTCCTGATTAGCTTATTATGTACTCAGTCGGTATTTTTTTTCATGTTGCCTTTGTATTTTATTAATGGCGTTTGATTAAATTTATATTCATCATTTTTGGTCTTTTTTGTTCAACATTTTGTTCATATTATTTCATATTTCTTTTCTCGTATTTCTAACAGAAATATTTTTTATAATTTCAGACCGGTATGATTGCTCAAGTTTTTGATTTTGTGGTCTTAAGTTTTTTCTCTTAATTCAATATAGTTTTATCTTGAAAAACCTTTGACTTTTTTTTCTTTAAATTCTTTATTTTTTTAAGTCCAAAATATGATTATTATTTACAATTTTTAAATTATATAATATTTATAATATTTGTCAAGATTTTGATATATATTACTATAATTTTTTTTTCAGTTATATATATTATATATGACGTAATTTATTGCATTTTCTTTTTTTTATTACTTTATTTATACTTTTTTGCAATTTATTTTTAATATTATTATTATATTTTTATTTTTATAAATTCATCTTTATATTATTTTATTATTATTCATTCATTATTATTATATATAATAATTATGGTAAGTATCCTATTTATCTTTTTATTATTCACCTATTTATGAATTTCTTTAATTAATTATCAATGAGGTTAAAGCTCTAATTCCTAAATATGTTTATATAATTATTAATTTTAATTTAATATAATCTTATTAATTTTTTAATGATAATATTTTAATTGTTTTGAATTTTTTATTAACATTAATATTTAATTATATAAACTATAAAGTATTATAATTCTTCTTACTTTTGCTACACCATTTTATTAAATTCTGTAAAGAACCCTAGTACTTTATTTTATTTATATTAGGTATATTTAAGTATAATATATAATTTACCCCTTTATTTAAACCTCATAACTCCGTATTCCTTTATATATTTTATCTTCTGATTTCATTCATTTTAATTTATGCAATGACTACCGTACATTGATTTATTTGGTATTATAATAATAATATACTTTATTTTATATAGATAAATATTAGTATATATTGACATAAGAAAGTAAGTAAGGTCACCATATGTTATATTTATATTGTTATATTCATGATACCTAGTGAGTATTCCGTGAGTTCGTTCAGATGCTTGTGCGGCATGTGCCAGAGTATGGTAGTAAAAACTAGTTCACTTAATTATTATAATACAGATTTTAAAAAATTAATTTTACAAATATTAGATTTTAGATATATTTTATAGCATATCATATTATATATATATATATATTATTTATAATTTTAAGCAGTGATACAAATGACATGAAACAAAATAGAAATACTTATTATAATGTAAATGTTACTGGTTATTATTAAGAGTATGTTATATTTATGTAAATAATAGCTGCGTGACTGCGCACTTATTAAAACTATTTGAGTGCTATTACATACATGAATAGAGTATGTAATTTATTAATAAATAATAATTAGTATTTTGAGTAATAAAATCAGTTACAGAGGTTAGTTCTATTAGATTAATGTTTCAGGTGGGTGGCTCGTGAACCGAAATGCACACACAATTGATTGTTGAGTAGTCACACTTTTATTAAAATATACCTCTATAGGGTTTTATATATATATACTAGCGGATAAGTGCTATCTGAGGTATTATATGTGATGCCCCTATCTGTTAAAATTATATAACTAGTAGTACGTATATATATATACAATATATACGTCGATTAGATAAATATTACTATATATATATAGTAATATAATATAATATATAAATTAACTGTCATTTTACAAGCATATAGACAACAAGCTGCTGAAAGAATGGAAACTATAAAGCTCTTAAGTTTATTGGAACTGTCTTTAATTATATGAAGTATTAAGCCTGACGATTTATGGAGTGCTGTTTGCTCGTTTTGGGATTTTGTAATTGTAAGCTCGATGTTCCATGTTGAGCTATATCGTTCGGGAGCGCGTAGAGGTCACTCTCCTTATATTTAAAGTGAGAGAGCATTTGTAAGGATCTCATGCAGTTTGTAAGATTTTAGTAGGGAGTGGGGCCTCAGGTGTTAAGTATATCTTGTTTAGTTTGAGAGTGCATAGTTACTTTTGTATGAGGATGCGGGATTTTATAAATATCTTTGTGATGTTAATAGGAGAGCAGAACTATTCGTGTTCTTACCATTCTGTGTACCGCTCAAGCATTAATTTTACGATATAAGTTTTAATCGGAGGTGTGGATCCTGCCAGTGAGATATCTTTTGTTTTCCTCGAATTACTTCCTTGGTTATACGCCAGAAAAATATTTGCGGATGTGGAGAGTCCTTAGCATTCTCGCGGTTAATGTTATTTTGGGTTGAACGAATTAGTGATTAAAAATTTTGATTTTGGTCGGAGTGAAAATAACTTAGTGTATTTTTATTTTCCTCATTATTGCATTCTTCTTCTGAAATTATTAGGAAGCTAGATGCTGCAAATTTTATGTGCTCTGCTTTCTTTTTTTTAGACTGAGTTTGATTAATCTTTGAGGTGTTGCTCTTCGTGGTGCCGTATCCGTGTGTTTGAATATGTCTTTTTAATGAAAAGAAATTTTTTGTCACTTTCCATAGTCCACTCTCTTGATTCCTTGCCGATTATGGTGGTTATCGTAGACGATAAATGATGTGTATTTAATTGAATCAATTTCATTTGATTTCTGGGTGGGTGTATTATTAAATTATTAAAGGTGTAAAATATATAAACTATTTTTTTTTATATATGATTAATCTGTTTTTAGTGCATTTATATTATAAATTTAGAAGTTTATGAATAACTATGATGTCTGGTTGTAATATTATGTTTATTTATTTTTCAGTTTGATTTTCTAAAAAAGACAAATTTTCGAAATAATTTGGTGCAATAAATATTTCCAAACCCATCATTACTTTAAACATACAAAAGATATATTGTTTTACAACAGTATAAATATTGCATAAATGTTGAAAAAATGACTGCTATGATTCGTTCAATAAAATTGTAATCACGTGTTCATATACAATACCTTACTATAATTATTTAATTTTATCTTTTATATTTCTATGTATTATTTCATTTTATATTTTCATTATTCTTCAAGAGTGGAAAATTGGTAGGTCTAAGAGTTTACTTCTAAGGGCACAATATTCATTATATAGAAATTATTAGTCCCATAACTCTTTCGGTTACACTCCTCCTCATCACTCTCTTACTCACACTCTATATATATATATATATTATACATGTTTATATTATTTACTATTAATATATACTATATATATATATATATATTATATTATATTATTATATAATATATATATATTATTTATTATATAATATATATTATAGTAATATATTATATATATATTATATATATATATATATATTTTGAATTGTATAGGATATATATATATAGGTACTTATATTATTTATCTATATATATATATATATATATATATTAATATAGTTATATATATATTTAAAATAAATTTTTTGTTTATTTAATTTTTTTAAAAAAAAATTGGATTTTTTTACATTTTGTTGTTAAAACATTAAATTTATTTTGTACTAAATGGGCAACTCTACTTGCACAAATTTGGGAGGAGTTAACGTATTTTATGACGGTGTTCCCGAAGAGGAGTGCTTTGTGGAAAAAACCTCTAAAATTAGACAAAATAAAGAAATAAGTGTTTTCTTTTACTGGTTTGCCTAATGACAACTACAGTAGTTAATTTTGAAAAAGCATATAATTATATGGCTTTCTTTTGGAGGCTACATAATATCGAATTCTCCAGTCAATGAATGCCTTTTATGAAAATAATTAGTTTCGCAAGAGATTAAAATGATAACATTAATGTAAAATGAGCGTTCTTGTATAAGCTACTATGTTAAACAGGGTAGGTGGTGTGTTTAATAAGGGAACGCCAAAATTGATAGATTTAAAGGACTGAGGTTCCTTATTAAATGTCCAAGTCACAGCCGGGCTATAGATTTTTGCCTTGAGCTTTTTAATGGTTTTAAGTAAGGGCAGGGCTCCGTCGCTGCCAGTTTGCCGCCGCACTGTTGTCCTTTCCCAGAATATGAATACCCGCGCTCTGAATATTAGTAGCCCATCTAAATACTATCATTATTTTTTTAAGAGCATATCTATAGCTAGAGCAAATATATAATATATATAGTATTATATATATATTAAATATATATATATATATATATATAATAGTATTATATTGTATATTATAGTATATTATATATTATATATATTATATATAATATAATGCATTGTAAGTGCATAAAAACTACCTTTTTTTTAAATACTTTTTTTTTTTGTAGTTGTATCATGCAAAGGGATAAGACAGGCGATTTTTTTATTTATAACTTTTTATTATTTTAATTAATTTATATTATTTTTTATAATCTTGAAATATTTTCATTACTTATAGTCTTGAGAATAGTTTTCCCAATAATTGTACTACATAAATAACTGATTTTAAATATATAATTAGACGACGATCTTTTTTTTTTTTAAATTTGAGAATTTTTTTTTCATAAACGTAAGTTGTTCGAAACATGGGTATCATTCTCAATCTTAGTGCTAAATCTTTAGACTCTCTCTCTCTCTCTCTCTCTCTCTCTCTCTCTCTCTCTCTCTCTCTTCCTCTTCTTTTCCTCTCTCTCTCCATCTCTCTCCTCTTCTCACTCTGTCTCTCTCCTCTCTCATCTCTCTCTCTCTCTCTCTCTCTCTCTCTCTCTCTCTCTCTCTCTCTCTCTCTTCAAGTTGTTCCGGACATGGGTATCATTTTCATTCTTAGTGCTAAATCTTTAGATTTGGATAATCCTTTTTCAAAATTTTATACTCTTTAAGAAACTAGACCCAAATTATCGACAGGGAAAATGGACGACAGGTCAAATTGTCTAAATTTGTGAAAAAAAGTTGTCGCCCATAATCCTGTCGACCAAAATCCGGTCGACAATATGGATATTTTTTAAAAAAATGTGGTCGACCCTTTTCCTCTTCATTTTGAACGTGTCGACCATTTGGGACAATATTAAATTTTTACATATATCGATTATGAGATATATTACTATCGATTATATCATTTGAAATATCATTTACTTTATTATTTAAACTAAAGGAATACCATAGGGTATACTTTATAGATATCAAGAGTCGGGGTCTCTCGGCCTCCCGGTGGACGACGGGGAGGACTTCGTCCACCGGAAAAAAAGAAAAACGAAAAAATTTCTCCCAAAAAACGCTTTTAATAAACGTTTTTTAAAAAAAGAACCGTGTCCAAATAAACGATATATTAATCATATATATATATATATATATTACTATATATATATAATAATATATATAATATATATATATATATATAATATATAATATATATATATATATATAATGTTAACAGTTAACATCTCGCGGGCAGTGCCCTGTTCTACTAAGGGGAACTACTGCTAGGTAAATTTGTACATAAGATCCAGAAAAAGGTATCGGAGCCGGGAATGCGATCCTTGTCGCTCTACCGATTGTGCCATGATTATATATATATATATATATATATATATATATATATATTATATATATATGAACAAACATATATAAATTTATATACCTATAGAGAGAGAGAGAGAGAGAGAGAGAGAGAGAGAGAGAGAGAGAGAGAGAGAGAGAGAGAGAGAGAGAGAGAGAGAGAGAGAGAGAGAGAGAGAGAATTTCAATAATTTTTAAATTTATTTATATTATTATTATTATTATTATTATTATTATTATTATTATTATTATTATTATTATTATTATTATTATTATTATTATTATTATTATTAATTATATTATTATTATTATTATTATTACTGAAGTGGATATTCGGTGGATGAAGGTAGCACCAGCCTCCATTGAACAACCAAACACTTATCTTACCCACAGCTACTCTTAAAGCCTACACGACCGGATATTTGGTAGAATCTGTGATTAGCCAGAAAAAAAAATCGTAAAATGTATTACAATGAGTAGGAGATGAAGCCGCGCTCACCTTCTTGATACGATTGTAATAAATAAAAATAAAAATATAATATTGTAAACGGCGTTGTACAATATAAAATATAATAATGAAAAATGAATGGTTGTTAGCTCTCTGCAATACTGTTATAAAAATTTGAAAATGAAAATGATTCCTAACATAGAACGCCAGAAAAGGAAACTGTCTCCTTTTATGACGTAATGAGTGATAGTGATATTTGTAATATCAATTACGAGAAATGATCCTCAAGATATTGTATAGAAGAGCTTTAAATTCCATCTCTGTTTTACCCTTGAGATACTAAGATGTACAATCAAAGACGCGACGAAAAAGTTTGATTACACCTCTAAATGAAAGATTTAAATTTTATTAAATGATAAAACAAAAACCTGTTTTTTTGTTAGAGGTTCTTCCCTGCTTTACTATAATAAAAATCATTCTTTATGGCTATTTTTTACCACAATTTTACAAATGTTAATGTCACCTACTCAAGTCAACTCGAAGAGTTTTTCTCCTTTAATGACACCACAAATGCAAAACCATAATAATCATATAGTCACAACTGTATTTCATAATACATTAGCCACACCAACCCATGAGGATTATTTCTTATGAATTGATGCGTCCTGAGACAGTCAGAAGAAAGTAAGAGGCAATACAGATGGAAAAAATAGATTAAGATGTGAAGATGTTCTATTAACATCAATTGAAGTGAAGGTTTTCAGTTGAAATGATTCTGCGTGGAAACGGAAATAGAATGTTGTAACCAAACTAATATCGTGCCATGCCTTTGACTAATTGCAATATCAACAACAAGTGAACTTTGGTTAGGAACATGCACACTAGACAACGGAGGTATAAAAAAATAATATATTATAAAAAATAAATAAAATATATATAATATATTATATATATATATATATATATATATATATATATATATATATATATATATATATATATATATATATATATATATATATAATATATATATATATATTATATCATATATATATATATATAAGTTGTTACCCAAACAGGTAACATTGACAGTCCTTTGTTATTGATTAGATAACAAAAGAGATTTAACTCTCAATGATAGATGACGCCTGTAAAATTACCTTAGCGAATAGATAATCTTAAGTTAAATCTAACCTAATTGAATAATAATAATAATAATAATAATCATAATAATAATAATAATAATAATAATAATAATAATAATAATAATAATAATAATAATAATAATAATAATAATAATAATAATAATAATAATAATAATAATAATAATAATAATAATAATTGAATATTAAATCAACTGATACTAAATAAAAACATTTTTAAAGAACGTTTATTTGGCGATTCAGATGACTCAAGTATCGGGATTATACACACAGACACACACACATACACACACACACACTCGTCAGCTGGCGCTAGTGAAATCAAATTAACAGATAAATTTCAATATTAATCTATACCAATCACTAATCTATGCAATATTCTATAATTTATTCTAAATAAATGTTCTATTTAATCGTTACTCTATATTTAACAATTAAACACAATCCAAGTCATATTAAATCTGAAATATAATTTAATGCGATAACCCTTTATAATATTCTGTTAACATTTTAATTTCACGGACGAAATTTCTTTGCAACGAAGAAATCATTGAGTCGCGCGGAAAGCCTATCAACGAAATTGTTTTTTTTTATTTTATCAATATTAAAGTTTTCTCTATATTAATAGTAAATTTATTAATATAGATTTGTTATATATGTAATGCCAAAAATTATATATCACCATCTGAGCAATCATTAAATTTATAAAAGTGAGAACTCAGTTATAGTTGATTTATCCGAACAAAATATTTCAATACGATTTCAAAGATGTGGATCGATATACAATATCGATCGATGATAATATTATAATAAAAGGGACTCAACGATTAATCGATACTTTTCGATATAATCGAATACGGATTTTATCAATCAACTTCTCTTTTTTTACTGTGTAATAATATAATGAAGGGTATTTTTTGAGTATGTGTTTACAAAAAAGATAAACAAAAAGGTTTTAATTTAATAAAGATACGATAGGCAAATAGGTTTTAAAAGTAAGATTTCCAAAATCTAAGTTCCAACTGCATACGCAACTTTTTAACCGGTGTTCAAAACGGGCTGGTTTTTAGAAGAAGCATCATTTTTTTTTCCAATCTAGTAGAAAACTGTTTGATAGCTGGAAATATTTTAGACATTTGGAGCGGAACCAAAAGACTTCAAATTTAGTGGGAGCGAAGTTAAGAAAAGCTTGACGAAATCTAATCAAAGAACTCAATTTCCACAACTAACTCTAATCGGATTCACTTTCACATTGTAAATATTTATAAAAAATTTTACAATGATACAGAAGCTCTTGAGTTAGTTGAGAAAACTGGTTCGTCAGAAATTTATTCTTAATTTTTCGAATACAGAAAAGGCAAGTTCCCTATCTAATGCCGAGAGGGATGAAAGGAATTAGACTAAAGAACTACTCTGCAAAAAGAACTTAGGGACAAAAAAACACTTTCCAGCTAAATAGCCCAGGCCTTGAATAACATAGCACTCACTAAATAAGGATGATTTCACCATAACGAAAAAGAAATAAACAATTTCCGTTCTTTTTCAAATAAAAAAATATTATAAAAGGAACCCTACTGGAGCAAAGCAACTTCTTTGAGAAACACTAATCCTAGCGTTAAGCTTCTATTTGAAGAACGGAAACTTGTCAAAAATTATTTACTCGACATCGCCTATACAAATCTCGTTGAGGTCTAGATGTTCTTAAAGAGCAAGCCATCGAAAAAAACAAAGCAAATTGGGAGGCTAACATAGACTAAACTTGCAAGCGAATAACTATGACAAGACAAGGAATAAGACTCTGAGGCTGAGTTTAAGTTTTTATATTCATGCTAAAGTAAGCAAAAGCTCGCAAAACGGTTGCTAGATAAATAAATACTGAGAAAGACTTTAGAAGTTATATAATATGTTTTTCAATTATTAGCGATAAAAATATTACACACAAAAAGTCCCGAATACAAAAAGAATTGACAAGCAAATTTGAAAGACGAAATATGAAAACTTTTCCACGCGTTAGCAACATGATGTTATTACTTCCATAGGAAAGTAAATAAAGAAATAGTTACTAAAGTAAATAGTTACTAGTATAGCAATTAGATATAAACCAGTCAGTACAAATTCTGACTAAATGGTATGAATTTGAATACCGAACTTGAAATATTTGTTGAGAAATATCAAAATTTAAATTTTCACAAAAGAGTAATAGTAAAAATGGTAATAACAATGGTAAAAAGTGGAAAAATGGTGGACTCTTACAAGGTACCTATAGCAGAAATAATAAAAAATTTCCAGCCTAATAGGAGGCCTTACATATATCAAATTTTGATAAAAGTAGAACTGATATAAAAGATAGTTACCTCCGTTAGCTTTGCAAGTAGAAATACAAGTGACTTTATAATGTGCAGTTGTGTTCTCATGAAAACATGCTTTGTGGGCCAAAAAGGAACGTCCAAAAGAGTGAAATGTTTAATCTTAGGAAAATGGGTACAGTTGTCTCTCTCTGGTGGACTCTTACAAGGTACCTATTGTAGAAATAATAAAATTTTTCCAGCCTAATAAGAGGCCTTAAATATATCAAATTTTGATAAAAGTAGAACTGATATAAAAGAGAGTTACCTCCGTTAGCTTTGCAAGTAGAAATACAAGTGACTTTAAATTGTGCAGTTGTGTTCTCATGAAAACATGCTTTGTGGGCCAAAAAGGAACTTCCAAAAGAGTGGAATGTTTAATCTTAAGAAAATGGGTACTTTTATCTCTCTCTACGTCATGTGAATTGTGAGGGGGATTCCTGGATTGGTGTTTTTCCTTTTTTAGAAGTTTCTCGAAGGGAAAATAGGTCGGTCGGTCCCGAAACAATATAAGCACGTGATTAAATATATAAAGGGAAAAAAAATTAAATCCATGGACTGTGGTGAAAGGCAGAAAAAATAATCTTTTTTCCAAATCTTTTTCTAATCAAGGGAAGAGAGGTAATGTAAATATTATAGGAGTAAATAATATAGGAGTTTGTTTGAGAAATGAAATGAGATAAGATTTAAGAAAAAAGAAAATTTAAGAGAATAAATAAAATTAAGGAAATATTTATCAGGTGTATTTGGGAAGAGAGGGAAGAGATACACGTGGTACCTGTAAACAGATAAAATATAATTTTATCTGTATTTTTCGAGAAAAAAGAAATAAAAATAAATCTTTTCGAAATACCTATTCGATAGGAGTCAATATATAGTTTGAAGTGTGCACAATATGAAATTGGTGATCTTAGAGTGGTATGTTAAGTTGGGGTGTTGGCAGTCATCAAAAAACCCAAAGACATTAACAGAATATCTAAGTGAATATTCCATCAATTGAATTTTCCTTTCAGGGTAGATAGAGTATATCAAGACGAAGATAATGGTACAAATTCCATGTAAATTGGTCAACTAAAAAGGAAGTTATAGCAAAAAGAGTCTTTTGAGTCATGCGATTTTTGGCTGACTAAAAATGCTACTGAGAACCAACTTTTTCCCGACGTTTATATCAAATTTTTTTCGTTTCGGCCAAATTTTTGTGGATCGATAATAAGTCTTATTTTAGGACAAATGATGATATTTAAACAGAAGATATATATAAAAATATTTATAAAATATTTTTAAAAAAAAGATATTAGTAATGGCTTTTACTAATAATAGGTTTTGCTTAATAGACTAACTAACCGATCGCTTCATCATTCATCCATTTGAGTGCAATCAAAATTTATTGGCTTCTATATACAAGAGTTAAAATGTATTATTATTATTATTATTATTATTATTATTATTATTATTATTATTATTATTATTATTATTATTATTATTATTATTATTATTATTATTATTATATTTTATTATAATTTTTTTATTTTATTATTATTATTATTATTAAATAATTATTATTATTATTATTAGTATTCATTTTATTATTGATTATTCATCATTATTATTATTATTTATTATTATTATTATTATTATTATTATTGTGTATTATTATTTGTTTATTACTTATATATATTTGGTTTTCATAATATTTTCCCCTCGATTATTTTATATTATTTATTTTATTTTTAATTTATATAAAAATTTATTTAATTATTTTATATTTAATATAATTATTAATTAATTATTAATTATTCATTAATACTATATTATTATTATTGCAGTTTAAGAATAAAGAGTATATATAATATATATATATAATACTAATATATATATATATATGATATATAATAATATATATAGTTATATTATATAGATATATAATATTATATATAAATTAATATATATATTGAGTATATATCCTATATTATATTATATATCTATATCTATTTATATCTATCTATATAATCTTAATATCTTTATTACTATAATATATATTTATTTATATATATATTATATTCATATCTATCATTATTATATAATATTGTAATTTTCTTTATATTTATTATCTATATTTATTAGTGTTATCTAATATTTATATATATTTTTTTATATTTATTATATATATGTATTATATTTATATTAATATTATATTAAGTTATATATTTATTTCATATATACATATTATTATTTTTCATTATATTCTCAAATATATATAATATAGGCATATTTGAATATATATTAGAAAGAATTTGTATTTTCTGTTTTCATTATATATAATATATATATTATATAATATAGATATTATATATATATATATATATATATAACTATATATATACTAAATAGCTAACAGTTCAAATACAATGATATGCACCTAAAAATATATAATATATTTACTAGATAATATAATCAATATATATATAAATATGGCATTTGAATTATTAAAATTATGCACATTTAAGTCTATTTTATCATATACTATATATATAAATCATAATATATATATATATATTAATATATATATATATATATAGATATATATATATTATTATAATATTATATATATATATATATTAATATATATAATACTATAATAGTTAGTATATATATTATAATCTTCAATGCATGTTTGTTGTCTCACAAAGAGTACGGCCAAATATCTAATATTGGAAAATACTTTTTTGCAACGTATTTCTTTTTCTTAAAATAAAAACTTCAAGTTGGCAAATCTTTTTATCTATATATTTATTACAAGGACAAAAAAATATTAAAAAAATAACAAAATAAGATCTTTGCAAATATTATATAATAAGCTAAAAATATTATATATTAATTTGAAGTGTGTGTGTGTAGGCGTGAGGAGGTTGTTCGTAGGCGTGAGTGTGTGTGGGAGTTTGTGTGTGTTTGTGTGTGTGGGATGTAGGGTGTGTGTGTACATGATGAAAATACGTAACCAAAAGCTTATTGGGGTGATTTGTTTAAAAATATTTAAACTAATTAATGTTTCTATTCAGGTGTAATTATTTATTAGTAAATTTTGTTCTAATGGTAAGTAAATACATATGGTAATTGTATAGATTAACACCGTATGGGGAAAATCGATATTTTTTTCGATAATCAGTTTTATTAAGTATTTTTTCTACCAATGTCATAAGCACAAAACAACGTTGCCAAATCTAACAATTTTAATTATATATTATATATATATATCTATATATATATATATGTTAATTATTTTTTATATATTATTCTTATCAAAAACTAATATATATATTATTCATAAAACACTATATATATAGATATATTATATATATATATATATATAGATCAATATAAGATATATATATATATATATATATATATATATTATTATTAGACTTGGTAGGGGACATTGCTGTCTTCTGGTTTTTGATATACTTTTGTCTTGAGTAATCACGTGAGAATATATGTTTTCGAATATTTACCCTCTTATCAACACAACTGCGACAAGCAGTGGACCCAACCAGAAGCCCTAATATCATATATATATAGTTATATATATATATGAATATATTTATATAATATATAGTTTTTTACGCTACCTGTTTTATTTTTCTTATATTATTTTATTATTATTCATTTTTTACTATATTCATAAATATATTATATGATTTATCACTCTCTATCTATTTATTATTATATTTATATCTCTATTATATTTTTACACAATTTACTTGCACGGGTTCAGCCTTTACCTCTAAATCCATCCGTTTTTATATTTCGTTATTAAAATAAAAATTATCTCATATCTGTTTCCAATAACTATACAGGGTGAATAAATATATCAGTGTGATGCAATACCACACCATGTTTATACATAAAAACATTAGTAATAATATATTATTGAATAATTTTTAAATGAAAAAAGGTTTTGGTAGTATTTCTATTACTGTTTCGAATAGTTATTTTTTCTGCAGCAGGAAATAATAAATTTAAAATCGATATGCAATAATTTTACCTTCTAAATGAAGTTTGTTATATTATATATATGTATATATATATATAAAGTAGTATATATATATATATATTATTATATATACTAATATATATTAGATATATATTATAGTATACTAGTTCAGTGGCGACTCCAGTAACTGTTTACTACTTCGTGCTCTCTCTCTCTTCTCTCTTCTCTCCTCTCTCTCTCGTGCGTCTCTCTCTTCTCGTCTCGTGTCTATCTCGTCTCTCTCTTTTCTTCTCTCTCTCTCTCTCTCGCTTCTCTCTTTCCTCTCTCATCTCTACTCGTATATATATTATATACTATATATCATATATATATATATATATATATATCTATTTATTATATAGTTATACATGGGAGGCTCTTTTTATATAAAGTCTCACCATTATTCAAAAAATAAGGCTAAAGTCGCCTTGGCTAAAGCAAATTTCTTCCAAAAACTTTCTCGTTTAAAATTAATAGAAATTTGTTTTTCATGGTTTATTTCCATTTAATTTCGATTGATATTCTGGCTAGAGCGAGATAGTGCGTTCTTGATCATACTGGTTCTGAGAAAATGATGTTTAATAGCGATTCATAACGAAAAACTTCTTTCGATGTTGATTCAATGCATATTGACATCACCATGCACTATATAGCTTTTCCAAAATAGCCGTGAGACTTAAGCGCATGGAGTGCTTGATATCACTTAATATATTTGGCTAAAATTAGGAGTATCCTTTTATCGGAGATCCATGACATGGCTGGTCTGTTGGTGGATAATACACGTACCAGCAAGTTAGTTTTTCCATACACAATTACTCCCACAAAGCCAAAATCAAATTTTATAACCACAACACCACCACTATCGTGGTAAATCAAGTAGAGTAAAACTGTTGATTCGATTGACTCATTCACGACAAATTATATATATAGATAGTAGTATATATAGCTACTATATATATATAGTTTAAAGTATTATGATATAGATTATATATATATAATAGTGGTTGATATATATATAGTTATATATATATATTATATTATATATATATATAATAGATATAAGAAGTTAACGAAAAACAGTTCAATTACAATGTGCATTCGTGCGCTGCATAGCGTGCAGTGCCATGCGTGCGTTCTCATCGGTCTCCCGCTTGTTTGAAAGGAACGGGAGTGAGTCATTTGTTCATTGTATTGGAAAAATATAAATATTTGTTTTTTGATTTTGCTTTGTTTCAATTTTGATTTAATCTTTTTATATTTTATTATGTAATGATTTCTTCATTTTTAATAAGTTTTTCGTAAAAAAAATAAGAGATTTTATTGTAAAGTTATGAAATTGCTAAAATATCGATTAGTTCTCTAGAATGTTTAACTCGTGCTAAGCCATATTCAGCACGAGTGTAGGAGTCGTTGATATATATATATATATATATATATATGAAGCGATGCATTTGTTCCTTTATTCCCTTCTGAAATAGCCCGCATATGTCACTTGAGTTTTTCGCTAAGTGTACTTGAGCGTAGCGTACATGGGAGCGTGACAGACTCGTATGGCATAGCTCCGTTGTTCTTTTTCATTGAGAGAATTCTCTAGATTCTCTCCTCGATAAATGACAAAGCTTTTGAGGTCTGAACTTTTAATAGAAATGAGGATACGTTGCCCAACTTAATAGAAATAATTTTTTTTGTAACTTATATGTCAATATGTCTTCTGTGAGAAAAAAAACTGACAAGGAATCTTCTTTCTTTTGACATTTACCATTGATTTATTGTCTTTAGACTTTTCTGTGAATATTTTCTGGTCTTTGGACACAATGAAAGCTATAATAACGTCTTGCACAAAATTTTTACTTCTAAACTTCTCTTCTCCGAAATAAGTTCTCATTTCTGACTTTTTGTTCACTTTGATCTATAACAGCTGTTGAACAAGATCACCATTGAATTAATAGTAGTGTTCTTCAGAATTTTACTTCACCTTCACCTGTCTACTCCTTAATAATGTCTATCAATCGTCTTGTCACTTTTTCTTCATTCCACTCATTCGTGCTCTTTCCATCTAATCTACTATAAATAATTCAAAAATAAAAATAAAATAAAAATAAAATAAATAAAACAATAAAAAAAATAAGTGACCCCTAATCAGGAGTATAATGCCGTCTTTCATTCAATGACAGTTGGAAGATGGCATCCTTGAAAAGATTAAAGTAGCTTCTGAGAAATTAAGTGATTATATTTTCATTCCACATCAGCCATCATCAACAGGAGGCACAAGTCACAACAAAGATCAGGTTTGTGCTTAACTGCTCACGATAGACAATAAAGTCACTTTAGTCCCTTAATGAAGCCAGCTATTCAGGTATAGGCATAATTAACCCCTTTTTAAAATTACTCTTTGTATTAAAACTAATAATTAAGCTTTCTTGAGTAACATCAGACAGGTCTTTTTGGTGGTGGGTCCTTGGGAGAAAGTTGACCAAATTCACTTCTACCTCCTCTAGAAAAGGGAAGGTAAACTGATAATTTAGATATAGGACTCTGGTTTTTGGTTATACAGTATCTCCATTCATACTCCATTATGTGATGTAATTAATTACTTGCAGGCAAATCTTCATATGACAAATGTGAACAAATTCTATTAAAAACATTTTAGTGTTGATAACCTGCTATTCACAAGGCATGATTAAAGTGAGTTCAAATCTTTACACTAACTAACATATGAGCGCTTATCAATGGGCAGTTTCATCTTAAGGGTATGGAATACTAACAGCGTAAATCTTAAAGAATGCATGGGCCAAGATGAGCATGATCTGTAACATGAATGTGTGAAAGAACCACTCAAAGAATACCATACGCATTACCAAAGTAAACTTTAACTTATCTGCTAATGTCAAACAGCTAATTGGCTCTGCCTCTCACCATAAGGGATAGATTGTTGATAAAAAGCTTATGGGAAGGAAAGTAAGACTGGCATGATCAGCTGTCAGATAATGTTATGAATGAGTGGAGAAAGCTTGAAAGTGATTTGGCTAAGGTATGTGTAAGATAGAATACCCCGCGACAACTGGTTAGTGAGTGTAAAACATATGGTATATATGTACCGTATATGTATTCTGCAACAGTAACAAAAGAGCTAATGAATTTGTTATGCGTGCATGCACAAATGAGAACAAAAGCAACGTACAGTAGCAGGACACCTACAGCATTCCTGACTGGAATTCAAAGGGGTGCTGCTTGTTCTACAGTGCCTGTCTACTATTTTATCACTATATATACCGATGTGGAGTCCACTCATAATATAATTATATCTGATAATGTTCGAGTACTAATAGTGAATATAATTATTACTAAATCATGATGAAATGGATATAACTTAATACAAAATATAATATATATATATATATATGTAAATTATATCCAGGTAATAATAATTTGAGTATTAACAACTAATAGCTATAATATATATATATAATATAGGCAGTTAATTCTTTACCTTAGACTCTGTCGTATATTTCTTCTTTCATCTTCCTCTTTGCCCCAGGGATTTTGATGCGTGAAAAGGGTGGTAAGTGCGCAGTACAGAGCATTGAGCTCTATTAGAACGGAATAATAAGAAATAAAGCTATAAGTTTTTAATAACAGAGAAACATGACAAAACGTCGAAAAAAGAAAAGCCCTGTAGCAACGGTACTATTACACAGAAGCGCCCCACATAGTCTATGGCAGTACATTATTAGTGAGGCGAAAAGAGCTAGACCGAACGAAGTGGAACAGAAAATCCACCCTGAGACTGTAACCATACATGGTTGAACTGGCCGCACGTACCCTCAAGCTTTGCATAGGTAAGATCGTCCACAATCAGACTAGATGTGTTTAGTGCCCCTGGCCCAGATAGAGAAAGTATTCAAAGGAACTAAACCCACAACACTAGTAGATTTGTCATGCCATAACCCCGTCCATAAATAATAAGGAGAGAGAGATCACTTGATGAACATGATTAAAGAAATTATTAGAAACAATAGAGCAAGCCCTAGAAACAAATTCATATAGCGAAAATGAAAGTCACGAAAAAACAATTTAATAATACGTCATGCACCTTTATTCTCGCCGCTGCCAAACTCACATTTCTCGCCTTTCAGGTATGCATTCGAGAATTCACAGACGAATCATAATCCACTTTCTCTTCGGGATGCATCCCAGACACGGCCGGTGATGTCATCCCACACAACTCGATCCACATATAACATCCGAGTGACTAAACCAAACCGACTTTGCGAGTAGTTCATCCTAAGTGACGCATCATTTGATTAACCAAACACATGCTGAGACATAACACTTTCATTTTATCTCTTTCAGTTATAAAGTTTCCAATTTGTTTCAACTATCTTAAGTGACGTTCAGTTTCCTCATTTATTTAATTTCCTTTTTCACACATGGACCAGCACCCCTTAAGAATTGTCCAAGATCAATGATTTATAAGCATGTGTAGAAACATAAGAACCTATCCATAGTATATATACCTTTCTATGAGTTCCAGACCATAGTCCACTAATATACAATAACAACTTCAAAGGAGAGACCCAACATTATATATATATAATATATATAATATAGTATGCGATACTTTAAGAGCTGTAAACCTTTAATTAGAATTATTATCATAAAAGAGCTATTAAAATTATTAAAACCGTATAAATTAATGTTATAATAAGTATGGTTATAAAATAAAGAAGTTGAAGATAAAGAAGATGAAAAATAGTTATATATATATATATATATATATAATTTAATATTATAAAGAAGAAAGAATGAAAATAAATATATATATAATTATATAAAATTATATAGTATATAGATAATATATAAGAAACAGAGACGCAAAGACTTACGATAGGGATAACATGATTAAAGAAAGTAAGATTAATTTACATAATAGCAGAACGACTATCAGAGTTAAGCTGTCCATAGGATGATATATAAAATCCAATTTTACGGAGAACTCAATTCATAATTGGAAACATCAAGATCGTTTATAAGTCTTGTTAAAACGTTCTGAAGAGTGATATCTGCCGAGGTGTTTAATAGATTTTAATTGATACTCAATGTATTGATTTTGGGAATAAATGAATAGTTCGGAGTTTTGTAAGTATAAGATAAGAATACTCACGCCACCAATAAACATAATAGTGTACACACAGGACATTAAAAAACACACTTTGACTTATGTAAGTGACACTCTGGACTATCGACAAAATTTAGATATAATCAGTATCACGCAAAAAATAAAAATGTGCAGAAATTAATTGAATTTGCAACAAAGAGCAAAGAGAAGTAATAAATATTAGCGCTAGCATGCGAGCTAGATAGACAAATTTTTGCACAATTACGGCTTACTAATCCCAAAAAGTATATCAATAAAAAAATTATGTTAAAATTAATGCAAAGAAAACAATTTATAATAATAAAAAAAGAAGCTGCATATTATATCATTAATAATCTTTCTTACTTGCAAATAAAGTGTTGCTCATAATTTGTACTGTAAACTAGGAAGGTAAGGGTAGGGAAAAAGTAATTTTAATAGATTGAAAGAAATTGAAAGGCTAGCAGATGAAGAAACAGTAGCTGTTGTTGATTCAGAAGATGTAAAGAAAAGTAATTAAAAATAAATTTTTTTTTTAGAAATAATGAAAAAATAATATTATTTAAAGCGTTAGTTGAGACATTTGTGGTCAAGTCATTTCTCGTATATTTCTTGTGCTTGTGCCATGGCCTCGTTATTTATGTTAAATAATATTTAGAATTAAGTACAGTATGAGAACTCAAATAGTTGAAAATATCAGACCTCCTATAGATTAGAAGACTGAGTTACGACATAATTAGATGAAAGTATGAAATGCATGAGCATCGACTCGAGATTAAAGGGTAAGTAATATGCTGACCATGTGTTAGAAGTTTAATAGTCTATTATTGAACTTTAAATGTATATGGACTCCATATTTAAATCAAGCATTTGCGTGTAACTGATAGTAGAGAAAAATAGATCTAAATAATCAATGACTGTCACGACAACTAATACTTTGACCAAACAAAATGAGCAAAAATATGTGTAATAAACTTAAATTGAGAACGTTGTAACAGAATTACTTTTAATTATTGTCATTAAATTAATTGCAATACATGTTAGATGCGTTACTTACAGGCTTCCTACATCATATTCCATTTAAAACTACAGAGACGATCTGAGGAATTAAACAGAACAACTTCATGAAACATACACATCACAAATCATAGGATATCTGATATCCAACAGATGTAATCATTATAAAGAACTATTTGACTGTAGGAAATTAGCATGTTCTCTTTCAGTAACTCAAATTGTACCTGCATGTTAAATAGCACCAAATTTACAAAATATTAAATATCAAGACTCATTTTGATTATGTTGAAGTAGAAACTAAATTAAATTACCTAATGAGAGAGGTTCAAAATTTTAGAACACATTCAAGTCCGTGAGCCCATCCGACAAATATGTACATGCCTTGTATAAAGTATGATCTTTAACAAACATCAGTATGTGTATAAAGCTATCAAAAACTGCCTTTCAATTTGTTTATGTGAGATAGGCGCTAAGTGTAGCATAGACACAAGAGATATCATGACATAGCAATATTTCCTATGATAACGAGCAGGTAATTCAATTCATGTGATTGATATATATGTGTTTTTCTTTGATATAAAATATATTTTACAATATATATAGACTTATATGTCATTATATTACAAAGCTATACCTTCTTAAATATACAAAACCTATGCATAGATTTTTCACATTAATTACGGATTATATTAATATAATATTCAGCTAAGCTATACTATATAACAAGGTGATAATATATATACTGTATAATATAATATAACTAATTAGATAAATAATATATTTAAAACCTAACTATCAACCAGAGTATTATTTAGATAATTATGATATATATACACCAGGAGTATATGAAATAATAAAACTCCATATATTATTTGATAACGAAGTTATGTCAGCATCTATATATATACAACATATATATTAGATTTTTCTACATTAATATACGTCTTTATATTTCAACATTCAATATTATAGGTATCAACATGCAAGACGATGACGTGTATCATTTGATAGATGTTATTGATATTGTGATCTTCCAAAGATTTAATAATTAAGAAGTTGCTAGCCTGATGCTAACGAAATAACAATTCTAGTATTTTACATCTTATTCCCTAAGACTGCACAAAGCGCATACTTTTGTCAGCAGTTTTAATAGGCTAAAGAAATTGTCTTTAATGTAACTATAAAAAAAGTTTGCTATATATAGATATTGTGCAGAGATGTAACTTAACTTACTTGAATTATTAACCACTCTCTCCAACATACTAAAATTGCAAATATACCATCGGAATCCTCTTTAACTTACATTTTTCTAATTCTGAATTACTTTCTGATTACACCATATCCCTACTTAGACTCTAGTCACCTTGGAACTTTCAATTATTATATTCTGCACTTAATTGTAAATGGAAGATGAGGAATACGAAATACAAGAATAGTAATTGTATGTGGTATGAGATAGGAAAGGGGTGAAAACTAACACTTACTAACACAGAACAGCTTTAACCTAAATCCCAATTTAGTGAAGAAGCTGATAATAGAATAATGTTACTATCAGCAAAGTACTAGTAATTAATTATAAGATGTTCCTACGAGAGATGAGTATAGCTTGGGCAGTCACATGGGATGAAACAAAATACTAAAAGTAGAGTTAGTTTCTATCAATATATAATCACTTAATCTAGATTCCATTATTGGAATATGTTTTAATGAATGAGTATCAAGTAGTACGTTATGACTAACGAAATAAAACAATAGTGAAAATTAAATGGGAGTTGACAAATATATGTAATGGCAGCCATCACCACTAATTTTGAGAGGGGAGAATTAACATTTTATGGTCACTAATAAATGGGACAGATGAAGATAGATGTTTAAGTAACACATTAATAAATTGACTGCACTTACTATAAATGAATATGAAAGTCATGAAAATTATATTATATCAAAAAGAGTGGCGCGAGTGAACTAAGTAACAATGATTAATATAAATATAATAGTAGTATAACCATATTTTGCCTGTATCGAGCGATTTAAGACAGCAGATGCTCACTTACAATTTTTACAGTAAAAATCATTCATGATTTTCTAGAAGTGTTTGACTAGTCATCGTGAGACTTCCAAAATGGAGCTTTTCATTAATAAATATATTAATAAGCTACCACCATTGGAGCTTATATACTTTTGCTTAGAGGAAACTTTCAGACTCTTTCTTAGGCAGGGTTAACTTTTATTTTATTTTTAGAATTTTGAGTAATTCATTTGAATGAAGATGAAAAAAGACAAAGAAAAGAAAAAAAAAAAAAAAAAAAAAAAGATGTGTATATTTTTAGACTGATCCTCATCCCCGCACTTTACTGTATATATATATAATATATTTGAAATATTTATATTTTAATAGATTTAATTAAAGGAACGAAAGCAAAATTATATCAGATGAAAAATAAATAATAACTAAGATATATAATGAATTTTATAAATAATATTACATACACTAAATAATAAAATAAATAAGGATAAGAAAATAAAAATTGAGAAAAATTACATATGGATGAGAATTGGAGATTATCTTCTATATTTGTATACTATATAATTATGAAGTTGCATCAGTCTAAACACAATAACTGGGTAAATATGTTGGCATTGAATACTGAGAAATAATGGTATAATGATAAATATTATTAATAAAAAAGTAAAAATATATAAATGTTATAATGTATATATATACCTATATACCCATGATGTATGGGAATAAGTCATATATATAAATTCATATAATATATATATAAGAAATTTATATATAAACCATATTCAATGAGTATATATACAAGCCTAGAGGCAAATATGTATTTTACTATTGATATATATATATATATAGTATTATATATATAATATATATATAACTTGAACAAATCACTTATATAAGTATATATACATAAAAAAGTATATACTATATTTATATATATATATATATAATATAATATATAATATAATTAAGTTAAGTAACAATTAGAAAAATAACTTATATAATAAGTAAAATATATACATATATTATATAATATATTTTGATATGATCATAATATGATAATAGTATTAAGTATACTCATACTTGTATAATAAGATACTCTTATAATGATACAGTAAAAGACTAAATAGCTAAAAAAATTAATATGAATATATATATGTATATATATAATTGAAAGAAGAACTAATCTGATAAAGGATATAGATGAAAATAATATACCTAAATTAATACTAATAATTTAAATCAAGAAAATACAAAATAAAATTAATTATACTTAATTATAATATAGTATAAAATAGTTATAATGATCATAAAATAATAATAAAATTAAAAGTTTCAACCAATAATAAATTATTACAAGTAAAATATAAAAAAATAAAGAATAAATGATGTTAATAAATCTATAATATAATATATAGGTAAGTAAGTAATAATAATGTTGAAAATATGAAAGATATAATAATAAATAACAAATTCATAATTATAAATAAACTAATATTCTATCAAATAAAAATAAGATACTATAAAAAACATAAAATTTAAAAGAAAGCAATATAGATAGAGTTTATAGGCTGAGGTGAAATATTCAGCATTAACTTAATAACTTAATAATTACATTTATTTAAATACATTTTATTTCCAATTAATAATACTGAGAAAAATAAAATAATGATATTTTTATAAAATTAAGATGATATACAGTGTAAATATTTTATGTGATATATATAATTTAATAGTATTAATATATATGATTGTACCCTGATCACCTTACATCATAACTATACGAAGGAAATATAAACATATTAGTCCAATAGTCTTGGATGGCAAAGAGTAGAAAAATATGACCTCACAGAAATTTACAATGTGCATAAGCTACAGTTGTAAAAGCTTACATAGAAATAGTAAATTTGCTGAGGAATATATATTAATAAACACGCATCATTTATTTCATCATTCATTTGACTTCAATATTTATATATATAAAAAAAACTCCAAAAGATTGTTTTTAGTTAAACTAAAATAATACTGAATGAAAATAATTGTTAGTATCTAAAAAAAAGAACGAATTAAATTCTTAAAATTGAAAGAGGCTTATATTATAATTTGAGGAATAGGATACAAAAAAAGACAATAGTTGAAAACTAATTTTTTTAGTTGCTTAACACCACAACCAAACCCATAATTATAACGTTAAGGAATCCATCTGCCTCATAAATAAATCAAACAATGATGTAAGGACTATGAACTCTAACAGTCAAGGCAAGGCTGTCGAAACTTTATCAACTACTAGAGATCAATAAATAATTCTCTTCTGAATGTTTCTGATGATATTCCTACAACTGAAATAAACTGCCCTGATTTAAACATGTATTTTTTAGCACCAGTTAGATCACATTGATCAGTAATTGAAAATTAAAAGTGGTGTATAAAACCACTGCATTTTTGGGAGTACCTACTTGTTCATTATTATTACATCCTCCGAAAAAAGTATTAAAACATTAAAATTTAATATCACCGTAATTATTTTAATTTTCAAATTATTATCAAAGAAGAAAAATCCCTTAGAAGAATATCTCAGTAGGTTTCTGCCAAATCACCAATAAACTATACAAAAAAATAAAATAAAAATAAAGAAACTAATTAAGTAAGCTGTAGAAAAAATTTCATTAAAATAATAATAAAAAAAGGTTAACCTACAGTGATGAATTAACTTCAAATGATAAATCAGTAATATGGAGTGAACATATCTTAACCATTATATTATAGTCGTTTAATTCGACTTATAATGTTATAAAAAATTCACTTAAGATAATCATTGTATACCCTTACAAAACATACATCCCTTATCTTCAGTTTAATTCTCAATGAAAATTGATAGAATTATATTGAGCAATTATATTCTGTACAATACAAATATTGAAAAAGTAATTATAAGATTACATCAACAAGACTACAAGAATTCATATTTTATTATTCTATAATATTTATACCTGTATTTTCATCTACTACAAATAAATAGGTTCATAATTGGTTGAGTCTGTTTATCTCATATATTCATCCTTTAGACTATGTTAATTACAGTAATTCTTCCTTAAACATTAAATAACCTCTTATCGACATAGATTATACTTGTCGCAAAAAGTAAATTTTACTGTGTTCAAAGTAAGATTTAAAAAAAATAAAATTAATAAATAGATTATCATTAAAAAATATTATTAAACATAATAATAACTAAATAATATATATATTAAATAAGATAATCAAATTCCCCACTGATATTTCTTCCGCTGTGTCTTCTGGTCTAAGCTTTGACAATCGTTTCCTATATCTTCTGACCATATTCTATCGAGTTCAGTCTTAACTTCAACTTCCTCAAAAATCAAAATATACAAAAACTTTTCCTATTTTAATAAAACTAATTAAAAATAAAATATTTGTATATTAATCTAAATTAATCTCAAGATAGGATTTTTAAAATATATTGAAGATGTAATATTATGTAGTATATATACAATATAAAACTATTAATATTGACAATTAGATTGAGTTGGAATAAGCTACATCATACAGAGATCATTCATAAATCATTCCAGACTTCTTTTAAAAGTTGTAAGTTTACTTTTTATTATCATGTTTAGAGGCAAAACATACCAGAAATTAACAATTCAATTATCAAGGATTATTTTCTCAAATTTAGTCAAAACTTTATCATGACTTATTTCATATCAAGGACTAGATTAGGAATTGAATCTTATTGTATGTATTACTTTTTTAAAATATTTCTAGACAAACTACACTAAATGACAAAATTTCATTTCTCAACAAAACTCTTTGCTTACAATTCGGGAGCAAACGATTTGCTTGAATACACGTTTAAATCACAGGTAAGCCATGGATGAGGTTTAGTGATAGTGTGGGCAGGATTATTGATTGATGCCTGTACAGACTTCGTTGTTATTGATACAGAATGTGTAAATGGTTTTTCTCTATTACATATAGTTTTTTCAGAAATCAAGTTTATTATTTCTTACATTTTATAATATAAATATATATATATAATATATATATAATATACTATAATATATATATAATATATATATAATATATATATATATATATATATATATATATATCGATATATTTAATATATAATAAATATAATTAAAAATAATATATATATGTATATATATATATATTAATAATATATATATAATTATATATATATATATATATACTATATATACACAAGTTCACAGTATCTCAGTAAATTAAAGCGAGTCTTTAGGAGTTTGAGTCTCAATCCAGCTATCTGACTGGACACAAAAAATTGCCATTAGTAAATTTTCTGTAATATTTAATTACAGTTTACAGCATAGTGAATTACAGTAATCCCAATACCCACACATCATTAAAAATATAAACAGCACATACAACAGAATAATCTCCTATAGCATACAAAACACACTCTCTCTCATGCTTTGAACATAAGGAAGTCAGCTCATCTGGATACTACACCATGTCCACAGTGGCTAGAATTTCCAAATGAGTTGAGCAAAGGCAGGGCTTGCTATCAAGCTAAGATAATCTTTGCATTTTAATCTACTTGATTGCACAGGGGTATAGGGTAAAGCCAGTTAGGCTATGCAGAGAAAAGTATTTTGCATCCAATCCAGTCTTTTCATATGAGCTTCAGCTGCAGCACCATGCACTATATTTCCAGAAGGTAGTGGATTTTTATATTTTAGGCGCAGAAACTCTGATGAAGGAGTTATCAGCCCTAGATGAGCCTAGGCACTTTCACAACCTCTAACAGGTCAGAAGCGCTGGAATTGATGAACTTGAAAACATTTTGAAAATTTTGAAAAATAATTGTAGAATCTATATTCTATATTTTTATATATATATATATATATATACATATATTATCATATATATATATATTGTGTAGAATATCTTATACAGTAGCTATATATATATTATCATCATAACCTTCTATACAGCCTATTTTGCCAAAAGTGATATGTAAGGCATGATCTAGAGATTCAAGGAGAACCCTGAGCATATCTTGAGATAGAATGGAGAATCCAATGCCACTCCCCCCCTACCAAGGATGTGACAAGTACCTTCCTTAATTAGCCCCCCCTCCAAAAAAAAAAGAGACTTGATCAACAAGGCAGTAACTCTAGCAGATATGAAAAAGATACATTACTCCCCTCTTCTTTGTACCACCACCACTACAACCTCAAGTGAACTTGGAGAAAGAGGAGTCAGAGCAAGGACATCTCAACTGCCCTAGCCCATTCCCACACACCTCTCTTCACCCCTTTGAAAGAAGGGGGATTCAAAACTGAATTACCTATGCCCGCAGCAAAGCCACTAATCTTCCTCCCTGAAAGGGTAGGATCTGGATGATTCACCCCAATCTGAAATGACTAATCCATCAGTTCCTGCTCAGAAAACACCACTTCCGTGCTCATCGACAAAAGACGGGAGGCCCATGCAATGAAGCTTAGCCTAACCACGGTATGGTCTAACGTTAAAAGCAGCCAACTGAAAGGTTTAATTAAAATGTAGAGAACTTCACAACAAAAAATCACTCTTACTTCTTAAAGATAAGAAAAATAATAGACAGCTATTTTAAAAATGTCAAAAAAAAAAAAAAAAAAAAAAAAAAAAAAAAAAAAAACATTAAAGCAATGCAATTTTTTCCCTTCATGCCAAGTTTCAAGATTAGACTCTGATCGATTTTTTTTTTCAAACCCCATGTTGCCAGAAGAGCATAATTGAGATGAATTAAAAATTAAAACTTTTTAGCCATTTCAGAACTAATTTTTTTTTTTCATATATATGTCAATGTGAGCTAAATTATAAAAACTATTATATACTTCCACATATATCTCTTCTATTTTGTTTTATTTTAGTATTTAGATGTAGGATATAAAAACTCTTATATGCTTCCACATATATTTAACACAATGTTTTAGTGGATTTTGTACTTTGTCACTAGTGGATATAATTGTCCAGAATTCACTAGACACAAATAAAGGTTCTTCACTTATCAATAAACGATTCTTTGTGCACGTGTTGAAGATCAAAATTCATAATAAAAAATGTTAATAGGGGTACCAAGGTAAAATTGTAATTTTCATTTCTTACTATTTCAATCTTTCTCTATTCTCTTTGCCTTCTACTAATCAATTTACCTACTAAGTTTAAGCAAGCGCTATTAACTACAGCCTACAGGCAGAGTTACTTAGGTCTTATAAGAACTATCAAAGAGCATCAATCTTTGAAAAATACAAAACCAAAGGTAAGACCCTATAAACTCAATTTTTCAATTATGTTTTAGTCCTTATAAGAAAATTTCATATTTAATTTTTTTAAAACTGCTTAATATACAAACGCATCACACATGAACATACGTCTACGGGGTCATCCCATGAGTGATGGATCAAATAATAAAAATATTACTCACCACCAATCATGAGTAGGAATATAAAATCTTAAAATAAGTGAAATTGGTAGGTAATCTACCCGGTCTCACCTTTTGGTTTTGATTTTGAAGTGAAATTTCTCTTCAGATAAGCTCACTTAGTAATTATACCTATAATTTATAATACTTAGTAAACTCAGTTAGGGGTAAAATGATTTAGTTGAAGGTAAAGAAGAATAGGGAAAAATCGATATGTTAATGAAAAAGCTATTTACCTCCTTTTACCTATTTTGAGCGATGTATTTAAACCTTTGATTTTTAAATACATGAATACGTTGAAACCGATTTTGAAAATGCTAAACGTGTAAAATGTAACTAGTGAATTTTCAACCATTAAAAAGCCAATGATAATGAAGGAAAAAAATCCACTAAAACATTTTATTGCAACCTAAATCTAAATATTAAATAAAATAATAAAATAGAAGAAATATATGTGAAAGTATGTGTTTTTATGGGGGTAAGGGAGGCGAAGCACCTCCGCAAACATATTACGTGTGCCATGCACTTGTATGTAAACTTTGTTAAAACTATATGAATAGTAAACTTGGGTATAAAAAATATGTAGTTTCTATAGGGGAAAAATAAGCAAAATTATCTCAGGACTAAATAATTACTAAAATCTCTCATTGGCTGATCGTGCTTAGACAGTCTAGATTTTAATTATTTAAGTTGTAGATATTTTCTAATTCGGCATTTCTTAACAAATTAGATGGTAACCTGCACCCGACAGGCACGACCTTCACCGATTTTCATGAAACTTGGTATACATATCATCTTGGCACAATACAATCTACTTGAAAATTTGAGGTGCCAACACCGACTAGTGGCCAAGCAGCGTCACTCCCAATTTTGGGGGTTTCGGTAAAGCCACATCCTATTAGATTGTGGTAAAAACTCATTTACTTCAAAGTTTCGTAGCTTCGGTTTTATCCAGGATAGGAAAAAATTTAACATGCACCTGAAAGAAAAATAATAGCTCTATGAGAGTGTACATAATTATTATAATAATCATTTTATCTTATTGCCAAAATTTACTTATTCTGAGTGTTACTCCACCGAATTTAGCTACAAAGTAAAAAAATTAAAAATAAAAATTATAAAAAAAGCCACAATCCACAAAATAGATTTTAATTGTCGCCCGAAAATGATTCCTGTAAGTAATCGAAATATCGCGTATCATTTAGGAAGTCTTCAGGATTTTGCAGAGGAAACTTTGGAGGAATCTAACTACTTAGTCTTTGAAGGAAATAGAATCACCAAAGCTCCCATAAAAAGAGAAGTTTTTTGTGTCTTAATTTGGAGCGGAGATGGATGTAACGCCATCAGTTGAGATTACAAGACAAAGCTTAGGACAATTTTTTTTTTTTGAAGGGAAGTTATTTTTTATTCCGAATGGTATCAAGAGAAAAGATATTTTTCCAACAGTTTCACTTGTTAATATTTAGAAAGCAAAAAATTCGGTGGAGTAACACTACAAATAAGTAAGTTTTGGCAATAACATAAAATTTAAATATATTTTTCGTGGTATAGTTAAAAGTAAAAATTATTATTAAAGCCAGAATACTTGTCGGCCGAAGATGATTATTTAAGTTAATATCACTCAAAAGTAGACTTGAAATAAATAGAAAAAATAAAATAAAATCTAATGATGAAAGAAAATAAAAGAATTGAAATAATCAGAACCAAGGTTGGGGATTTTTTTAATTCTTTTTTATATATATCAATTTTTCATTTTTTTGATTCTTTTAGGCACAAATTGCTGTTTTAATTATTATTTTTTCTTAAAAATGAGTAATTAATCCTAATTATTACCAAATTAATTATATTTTAAATAACATAAGAAAAACTAATTTTAATTAAGTTATTTAAAGTATATATACAGTATAGTTTCTGAGTGCTCTAATTTTATCTATTTCTTTATTAAAATTTAAAGATTTGAAACTATGAATGATGAATTTACTTATTATTTAGTCGTCATATCAATTATAATAATGTGAGAATTAAAGGAAATTAGTGATAATACAAAAGATTTGATTTTTTAAATATAAATGGTACTTGGTTTAGAATGTTTAGTTAGTT
>JABUQX010044238.1:0-7500 GCA_015478945.1 Trachelipus rathkii | reverse complement strand
TAAGAGATGTGAAGATGATTATGGTGTACGTGTGCTATAACTACTTATGTTTTACGAAAATGTGGTAGGTTTTGGTGTTGATAGTAATATTTTATTTATTATAAATTATGGTTATGAAGACGTATCACCACATAAAAAAGCAGAAATAAAAGCACTTCTTAAAATCAAAATTTATTCAAATCTAATAGTTTCAAGAGAAGTATTTTTGCAAGTGAGACGCACATAAAAAAAGAAACTTGGCTTAGGACAAGAATTAGGACCAAAAAGAAAAAAGAAATGTGGAAAGAAACCAATTTTTACGCCAAAATCAGAACGTTGTTTGAAGAAATTCTGTTTGGAAATTAGTTTCTACCACCAAACAAATAAAATCAGAGTTTACAGAGTCCAATGTTATCGTGTTTGAAAGATCAATTCGCAGAAAACTGTTAGCTACGAATTTCAACGCCTATAGCCCAGCCAGAAAATCCAAACTCACAATAGCAATGAAGGTTAAGCGCCTAAAGTGGGCTAAAGATCACAAGACAAGGATTTGGACTACTGGAGATCGGTAAATATTTAGTGACCAAAGTTATAGACTGAGATACTCAAAGCCTTTTAATTAATAGTAATAAATCAAGAATTTGATGTGCGAATGATAGATCTGTCACTTTATTGTTTATTAAAGCAATTCAAAATGATATAGGACAATCAGTAAATTTCGTAAATGGTTTTGTGACAATAGGAACAATATATCAGCATATTATTTAATTAAAATACAGGTAAATTATAGCACAAATCGTATATGACCCCGCCACTAATATATGGCGTTCTCTCACTTGAGAGGATTATTACACAAAAATCTTAAGCACGACCTCTCGCTAAGGAGGGTCGGCACACAATCCCGTCTATCGCTTGGCTTTCCAACCAATTATATTCAAATCTTTGGCATTCCTCCCACCTGAGGGGGGGGGGAGTAGATGCTTTAACTGTTTCTCCAATGCTATGGATTCGCTTAGTTACAAGGGCAGTTATATAGAGGTTCACCAATGATCGTAAGAGATGTACACGGGTGAGGTTTGCAAGTTTGCCTCGTACATAGGTGTACATCACACTATGACATACAAGCAAATGTCTTAAATGACCGTCCCTACACCTTTAATTTTTACTCCATATTTTGTTAAATAATGTACTGCAATTTATTATTTGAATATATTAAAAAAGTCATCACCTTATAAATATTATAGTTTCTTGCTTGTTACAGGTTTCCTTTATCGACAAAAGCACTTTGAAATCCTGACAACTAAATTCCAGGTTGTGCGTCGTAGTCCTGGCGAAAAATTTCATTCAAGCTGCATCATACAGACGGTACAGCATCCCACAAAGGTCATGATCTGGTCTGTCATAAGTGGCAAGGGTACTGGGTTTCTGTACAAAGTCGTCTACAAATAATTGATTATTAATAAACCTATTTATATTCCATTTACCTAACGCATCTACAATTTATTCTACAAAACATAATAGCTTCTGTTAGCGAAGCTCATTAGCTAGAATATTCAGAATCTTTGTTACTATTATGTAATTTATATATAATAGTGAAAAACATTTAAATCAATAGCTTTATAATCACTCTGATTAGATAGAACGTTATTTAAGCGCCTAGTGCCTTTTTTTATCATATTCTGTATGTATGTCTACCCTCGGCTACATCTACACCATACTTTTCTGGGAAGTTGATGTGGCCTTACTAAATAACAAACAGTTTTCTTTGGTAACTTGAAGCATGGTTCTCCCTTAGTAACTAATTATTCCACCATCTATTCTTTCAGAAACATCTTTCTTTTCTTTTATGTATATTAATTAAACAACCTTTAATTAATATAATTCTAGTCACTACATGGTCACCAATAGGCAATGATGTAGTTGTAAGAGAATTACGAATTCTTTGTACTTTTTTTTTATTAAAACATTAAAAGAATTAGAATAGGCAAACAGCCACAATCTCCAATTAAAATGCACATAATTTAAAATCTTTTTTGGCTGCAACTTCATAGGCAGTATACATAGATTTCATTGTAATTTTCTTTTCTCAAGAGTTTTATAGTTCATAATCCCTTTACGCAGACAGATTTTATTATTTAAACTACTCATTGCCCTATTCATTCGATTCACTACATTGTATGCCGGCCTCACCTACTTCTAAGTCGTCCTTTTCTTGACTGTTGACTTGACTTGACTTGCCTGTTCCATGTTTAAGCATGTGCTGTTTTAAGTTTCCTTTCTGATTACATTCATGGTCACACTCGGAACATTTAAATAATTTTAAATTTCCGTTATTAACATGTCTTTAAATTTTCCTTTCTGAATACATTCATAGTTTCTTTCACAACATTTAAAATAATTTAATATTTTCGTGTTTTAAGCATGTGAGTTTTCAAGTGTGCTTTATTATTACATTCATAGTTACACTCAAATTTTTATTTAAATAATTTTATATTTTGATGACTAAGCATGTGAGTTTTAAGTTTCCTTTCTGATTACATTTATAGTCAAATAATTTTTTTTCTCCATGTTTTAGCATGTGTGTTTTTAAACTTCCTTTCTGATTACATTCAAAGGTACATTCAGTACATTTAAATAATTTTATATTTGCATGTTTTAGCATGTGAGTTTTAAAGTGCACTTTATGATTACACTCGTAATCACAAAAACAACATTTAAATAATTTTATATCTCCATGTTTCAGCATGTGAGTTTTTAAGTTGCCCTTATAATTACATTCATAGTCACACTCCGAACATTTAAATAATTTGATGTCTCGATGTTTTAGCATGTGTGCTTTTAAATTTCCTTTCTGATTACACTCATAATCACAATCAGAACATTTAAATAATTTTATATCTCCATGCGTAAGCATGTGGGCTTTTAATTAAATTTCCATTCTGATTACACTGATAGTCACACTCAGAACATTTATACAATTTTATATTTCCATGTTTAAGCATATGAGTTTTTAAGCTTGCTTTGTAATTACATTCATAGTTGCACTGAGAACATTTAAATAATTTTTCATTTCCATGCTTAAGCATGTGTTCTTTCAAATGTGCTTTCTGATTACATGCATAGTCACACTCAGGACATTTAAATAACTTAATATTTTCATGTTTAAGCATGTGAGTTTTCAGGTGTATTTTCTGATTACATTCATAGTCGCACTCAGAACATTTTAATAATTTCAAATTCCCATGCATAAGCATGTGCATTCTTAAGTTTGCTTTGTAGCTACATTCATAGGTGCACTCAGAGCATTTAAATAATTTTATATTTCCATGCTTAAGCATGTGTCTCTTTAAGTTTCTTTTATCATTAGTTTCATATTTACACTCAGAACATTTAAATAATTTTATTTTGCTGTGAATAAGAAGATGACTTTTTAAACTAGATTTGAATTTACTTTCAAAATTACAATGGGTACACGAGAACTTTCCTTTTTTATTATTCTTTAAATGACTTTCCAACCAATCCACTTTGTGTTTTAAACTGAAATTACAATATTTGCAGCTGGGATCTTCCTCGTAATTATTTTTAATCTGTTGTTCATTCATTACTGGCGATTGAGGACTGCTTCTTGAAGTACTTTCCCCTTTGGAACCCGTTTCTCCTTTATCAGTTTCGCTATTGATGGTCTGTACAAAAGAAAAAAAAATAATTAGGCCTATAAAATGAATGTGGAAAGAAACTTTAATTCATTTACAAAATGCTTAAATATTCATTCAGCAACTTAATAATCAAAATTCACGAGCGTAACTCTATAAATAAGAAAAAAGTTAAAGAATAAAATGCAACAAATTTTAATTAGTTAATTAACATTTAAATTAATACGTATGAAAATTTATTGCACAACTCATAACTAAAACAAGTCTTTTTATATCAATTTTCATCGGGTTGAAGGTCCTCTATCGGGCGCGTCACCAAGGTGGCTGAAAGGCGGCTTCTGATCTTTCAGAAGTGGCCTTGGCCAAAGTTCTGAAATCATCATGGCAAGTACAGAGATGCCTTAAGGTAGTAGCCCCACCAATGGGACCAGCTGGGGTGAGCTAATCACCATTACAGCTTGAACTAATTGATTACTAAAACCAATGTTATGATAAACTGGACCAGAGCTGGACAATGGGACTTACGAACTCCTTTTGAACATTGGGTAGAAAAGAAAGCAGAGAGGTATGCGGTGGGATTGGTAGAGTTGAATGAGTTGAGATGGAATGGTTGGGGTGAGATGATTGTAGGATCAAAACAGAAGTTCTTCTACTTGGGGGTGGGGGGAAAGAGAAGTACAGAGATGGGGTTGGATTTGTGATTCGCGGAGAAATGGTGGATGGTAAGATGGGATAGGAATCGGTTTCAGCGAGAATAATTAGAGCAAGACCGGTGACGAAGTTGTGAGTCACTGAGTAAATTCCTGAAGAAGTCGCTGCCTGAAGGTGGTGGTGAGGGTGAACTTGATTTAAACGAATATCAATATCCCTTCTTCGTTAATGAAGTGATAATGACCATTTGTCCAATATTGTAAGATTACACTCGACGAGTAGCTTGATCTGGTGATTTGGGGAACAATAAAGAATGTCACAAAGTCACATGGATGTCTCCAGGTGGTAGAATAATGAAACGGATAGACCATTTTGCAATAAGAAGGGGATGGAAAACTTCAATAAGGGATGCGAGATGTAAGGGAGGAGCAGACATGTCCTATTACCAATAGACTCGATACATATATATATATATATATATATATATATATATATATATATATATATATATATATATATATATATATATATATATATATATATATATATATATATATATATATCTATTAACATATGTACACACATTTCTATCTACAATTATATGTATATGCTCTTATGTATATATATATATATGTATATGTATGTATATATATGTATATATGTATATATATATATATATATATATATATATATATATACAGTACTATATATATATATATATATATATATATATATATATATATATATATATATATATATATATATATATATATATATATATATATATAAATATATATATATATATATATATATATATATATATATATATATATATATATCTCTATATAGGAAAGATGTATTCATACACAACCAAAAGTTCTTATACTTATTATCTCATATCTTAAAAACTACAATAATAGCTACAGGGGAAAAGAATACATTGCTGGAATGCTGGTCCCAATTTTAGTGCGGAAAATGTAAAAAAAAAAAAAAAAAAAAAAATCTCAAAAACTACAATATTAAATTTTGCTTTTTTTTTTTACTAAAAAGACTTTTCAAGGTTATACCACCACTGTGGCAGGAGTCAGGTCTCTCGGCCTTCCGAGGGAACTACAGGGGAGGACTAATTCCCCCCCCCCTCCATTACAGACTCTGGAACCGCTCATTTGGTAATTACGGCGTTAAACACCTAAACCGTGTAAATTCCATCCATTCCAGCCATCCTCTCTCTCTCCTTCCATCTCCATTCCACTATTCCATCAATTCCAGGAGACATAACACACCCCTCTCTCACTCCTCTATATATATATATATATATATATATATATATATATATATATATATATATATATATATATATATATATATATATATATATATATATATATATATATATATATATATATATATATATATATATATATAACACAACATCATCTTCCTTTTTTTCCCCAAGACTTGGGGTAAGGCGCGTGAAAGCACCGGAAACAGAAAAGTAGTAGAAGAATATGACATAAGTCGAAAAGAAAGCCCAGTCTTACCACCCCTTCTATACCTATTAGTGAGAACTCGTCGCAATCAGAAAATCCACCCTGAAGTTTCACGGGACAGCGACGGACCCTCACTATGGCATATCATCAGTGTAGGGTTCATCCCTTGGCCCAGGTGGGCCACAACCATAACCCCCTCACAAAACCCCGCCAATCATTCCTATTATGCACCTTTCTCACTTCTCACCAAACTCACATTTCTCTCCTCCAGACATTCCTTAACTGACTCAATCCACTTTTTCTGTAGTCTCCCAGCCGGTTGATTTCCAACACATTCACCACTATACATCCGCTTAACAATCGACTATCGTTCGTTCTTTCCATGTTACAAACCATCTCAACATTACTTTCTTTTTATTTTCTCATTTATCCCTTTCTTCCACCACACATCTCTAATACGTTTTCATTCCTCATTTGTAATTCTTTCTAGTACGCCCCTAAGATTGTCCATCTGAACACATTGAACTTTAGATCTATACATCTTATTCCATACCAACGATTTAATTGCACCAGCCACCTTCCTGCCATTCACATCTTTCCTACTACACTCTGCATCATCCGTTCCCTTTTCATCCAACATATATCCTAAATAATTAAATTCAGACAATAATCAAGGAGACATAACACATCTCTGCCTCACTCGGCCATTAATATTAAACCAATCACTTTTAACACCATTTATTCTTACCACACGCTTCACTATCTTGATGCGCATTCCATTCAAGAAGCTGACCACCAACACTATGCATTACAAACGAATGAAATAGAAGTTTCTATAAATCACATCATGCATGTTTGCTCCCTTCCTCCATCCATCCATTGAATCCACTGTTCTTCCATCCGTCCTTTCCATCTTTCCGGCCTCTTTCCTCCATTCATTCCCCTATAATTCCCATATCCACCCTTATAAATTTTATTCCTCCAATCTCTCCAGGACTTCTCTACCTTTGTTACCTTCAAATCCAATCCAATCCTCATTTCGCCTCCATTTTCATCATTTCAACAGTAATTTCATCTATACCTACCAGATTTTGATTCTTCTTTCCTCACTCTACCCATTACCTCTTTTTACTAATGACTTCATCCCCCAAATACCTATTCCTTCTTGCACCATCAAACCCACACATTCACTATCACCTCTTCATTACTGTTCTTATACAGATTTTCAGTGTTTTTTCCACAAGGTCATTCTCTTAGCATCAGTTACCAAATGCAGTGGTAGAGAATGTTTGTATCCAATTTATTTGGAAATTGAAACAAGTGATAGGCTAAATCAGATTTGAAGAATACAATTGTATTTAGGTTTTATGGTTTACCTTAGGCGCATATTAGGATTAATTAGGAGGCTCAATAGCGGGTAGTGATATATAGTGCTTGCTGGTGGTAGGAAATAAACAAATCAAAAGCTATGTATAACATTGAAATATGGCAAACAATAATGGTTTTAATAATAACGAAATGAGATTGAATGATGTATGTCTCCTTGGTGATCCAACTGTATATGGATGAGTTTATGAAAGAATAAGAGGTAGGGGTGGCGGGGATGGTGTCAGAATGGAGAATGGAAGGTGGAGAGGTGCCCTACCTATATGCTTACGGATGATTTGGGTTTTGGCGGAAATCTGAAAGAGAGTTTGAGAGAGTTGGAAGAGGGGTTCGGCAGGGTG
>JABUQX010044237.1:30000-40357 GCA_015478945.1 Trachelipus rathkii | reverse complement strand
ATTCAAAAAAGACGAGTATCCGCGGACTTATAGTTTCAAAAGAGACGAAATGTCAGAACGGACTTATATTCAAAAAGACGAAATGTCCGAACGGGACATAGTTCAAAAAATAGAAAATGTCGAAGGACTTAATAGTTTCAAATACGAATGTCCGAACGGACTTATAGTTTAAAAGACGAAATGTCCGACACACGGACAAATAGTTCAAAAAGACGAAATGTCCGGACGGACTTATAGTTCAAAAAAGCCGAAATGTCCGAACGGACTTATGTTCAAAAAGACAGAAGTATCCGAACGGACCCTATAGTTCCAAAAAGACGAAAGTCAGAACGGACTCATAGTTCAAAAAGACAAAGAAATTTCCGAACGGACTTATAGTTCAAAAGACGAATGTCGAACTGACTTATAGGTTCAAAAAGACGAGAATGTCGAACGACTTATAGTTTCAATAAGACGAAAATGTCTCAAACGGACTTTTAGTTCAAAAAAGACGAATGTCTCGAACGGAACTTTAGTTCAAGACGATAATGCTCCGAACGGATTTATAGTTAAAAAGACGAACCTGTCCGGACGGACAAATATTCCAAAAGACGAATGTCAAAACGGACAAAATAGTCCACAGACGACAATGTCCGAGAAACTTATAGTTCCAAAAGACGAATGTCCAAACGGACAAATAGTTCAAAAAGACGAAATGTCCGAACGGACTTTTAGTTCAAAAAGACGATATGTCCGAACGGACTTATAGTTCAAAAGACGAAATGTCCAAACGGAATTATTCATAAAGACGAAATGTCCGAACGGATTATAGTTCAAACAGACGAAATGTCCGACGGACTTATAGTCAAAAAGACGAAATGTCCGACGGACTTATAGTTCCAAAAGACGAAATGTCCGACGGACTTTTAGTTTAAAAAGAGAAATGTCCGAACGGACTTATAGGTCAAAAACGAAATGTCCGGAAGGACTTATAGTTCAAAAGACGAAATGTCCGAACGGGTTTATAGTTCAAAAGACGAAATGTCAACGGACTTATAGTTCCAAAAGACGAAATGTCCGAGGACTTATAGTTTCAAAAAGACCAATGTCCAAACGGACTTAAGATCAAAAAGACGAATGTCTGAAGACACAAATAGTTCAAGAAGGAACCAAATGTCGAAAGGACAAATAGTTCAAACGACGAATGTCTAACGGACAATTAGTTCATAAGACAAACAGTGTAAGAAACGGATTATACAGCTTCAAAAGACGAAATGTCGAATGGACTGTAAGTTTAAAAAGACGAAATGTTCGAACGGACTTATAGTTCAAAAAGACGAATGTCCGAACGGACAAATGTTCAAAAAGACGAATGTCCGAGGACTTATAGTTCAAATACGAAATGTCCAACGGCTTAATAGTTCAAAAATAGATGTCTGAAAGGACTCTAGTTCAAAAGACGAAATATCCGGACGTACTTATATTTCAAAAATACGAAAGTCCGACGGAACTTATAGTTCAAAGACGAAATGTCCGATCGGACTTTATAGTTTCAAAAAGCGAAATGTCGAACGGATTATAGTCAAAAAGACGAGTATCGAACGGACTTATCGTTCAAAAAGACGAATGTCAAAACGGACTCATAGTTCAAAAAGACAAACATGTCCGAACGGAACTTTATAGTTCAAAAGACGAATGTCCGCGGACTTATAGTTAAAAAAGACGAAGTCCAATCGGACTTATAGTTCAAAAGACGAAATGTCTGAACGGACCTTTAGTTCAAAAAGACGAAATGTCCGAACGGTTTTATATCGTTCAAAAAGACGAAATGTCCAACGGACTTATAGTGTCAAAAGACAAATGTCGAAGCGGACAATGTTCAAAGAAGACGAATGTCAGACGGACAAATTCGTTCAAAAGAACGAAATGTCCGAACAACTTATGTTCCAAAAACGAAACTGTCCAACGGACAATAGTTCAAAATACGAAAGCCGAACGGACTTATAGGTTTCAAAAAGACAAAATGTCGGACGGACTATAGTTAAAAATAGAAATGTCCGAAACGGACTTATAGGTTCAAAAAGACGAATGTCGAACGGACTTATAGTCAAAAAGGGAAATGTCCGAACGGACTTAATAGTTCAAAAAGACGTCCGAACGGACAAATGTTCAAAAAGACGAAATGTCTTGCAACGACTGATAGTTTCAGCAAGACGAAATGTCGAAGGACAAATAGTTTTCAAAAAGACAAATGTCCGAACGGACTTTTGGTCTTTTTGAACTATCGAACGGACTTTAGTAAAAAGACGAAATGTCCGACGGAATTATAGTTCAAAGACGATGTCGAACGGACGTTATAGTTAAAAAGACGAAGATGTCCGAACGGATTATAGTTTAAAAAGACCAAATGTGCGAACGGACTTATAGTTAAGAAAGCGAAATGTCCGACGGATTATAGTTCAAGAAAGACGAAATTGTCCGAACGACCTATGTTCAAAAAAGACGAAATGTGCGACGGACTTATGTTCAAAAGACGAAATGTCGCGAACCGAAAATATTCAAAAGACGAAATGTTCGAAAGGACTTATAGTTCAAAAAGACGAGATGGTCCCAACGGACTTATAGTTCAAAAAAGACGAAATGTTCGAACGGACTTATAGTTCAAAAAGACGAATGTCCGAACGGACAAATGTCAAAAGACGAAATGTTCGAACGGACTTATAGTTCAAAAGCGAAATGTCCGACGGAACTGTTAGTTCAAAAGCCCATGTTCCGACGGACTTATAGTTTCAAAAAGGACGAATGTCGAACGGACTTTAGTTGCAAAAAGAGAAATGCGAAACGGACTTATAGTTTAAAAAGCGAAATGTCGAACGCTTTAGTTCAAAAACGAAGAAACGAATATCGACGGACCTTATAGTTCAAAAGACGAGAATGTCCGAACGACTTATAGTTCAAAAAGACGAAATGTCTTAACGGACTTATTGTTCTCAAAAGACGAAATGTCCGAACGGACTTATGTTCAAAAAGAAGAAGCATGTCGAACGGAACTTATAGTTCAAAAGAGCAATGTCGAACGACTTATAGTTCAAAAAGACGAAATGATCCGAAATACTTATAGTTCAAAAAGCGAAAAATGTCGAAGGACCCTATAGTTCACAAAGACGACATGTTTAACGGACTTATAGTTCAAAAAGACAAATGTCGAACGGACTTATAGTTCAAAAGACGAATGTCCGAATGGGGGGGGCGGACTTATTAGTTCAAAAGGACGAAATTCCGAACGGACTTATAGTTCAAAAAGACGAAATAGCCGAACGGACTTATAGTTCAAAAAGGACGAATGTCGACAGACTTAATAGTTCAAAAAGACGAAATGTCCGAACAGACCTATAGTTCAAAAAGACGAAGTGTCCGAACGGGACAATAAGTTCAAAAAGACGAAATGTCGAACGGACAAATTAGTTCAAAAAGACGAATGTCCGAACGGACTTATAGATAAAAAGACGAAATGTCCGAACGGACTTCTAGTAGTCCAAAAGACGAAATGTCCGAACGGACTGTTATAGTTCAAAAGAAGAAATGTCCAACCGGACTTATAGTTCAAAATACGAAATGACGACGGACTTATAGTTCAAAAAGACGAAAATTCAACGGACTTAAAGTTCAAAAATACGAAATGTCCGAACGGACTTATATTCAAATAGACGAAATGTCCGAACGGACTTATAGTTCAAAAAGACGAAATGTCCGAACGGACTTATAGTTCAAAAAGACGAAGTATCCGAACGGACTTATAGTTCAAAAAGACGAAATGTCAGAACGGACTTATAGTTCAAAAAGACGAAATGTCCGAACGGACAAATAGTTCAAAAATACGAAATGTCCGAACGGACTTATAGTTCAAAAAGACGAAATGTCCCGCACGGACTTATAGTTAAAAATCGAAATGTCGAACGGACCAATAGTTCAAAAAGACGAAAGTCCGAACGGACAAATGTTCAAAATTACGAAATGTCCGAACGGACTTATAGTTCAAAGAAAGGGAGAGAAGGGAGGGAGGCAAGACGAAAGTATCCGAACGGATTTAGTTCAAAAGAGAAATGTCCGACGGACTTTAATTCAAAAGCGAAATGTCCGAACGGACTTATAGTTCAAGAAGACGAAATGTGAATGGACTTAATAGTTCAAAAAGACGAAATGTCGGACGGAACAATAGTCAAAAAAAAAAATGTCCGAACGGACTTAATAGTTCAAAAAGACGAAATGTCCCGAAACGGACTTATAGTTCAAAAGACGAATGGTCCGAACGGACTTATGTTCAAGAGAACTGTCCCGACGGACTTATAGTTAAAAAGACGAAATGTCCGAAGGACTTATAGTTCAAAAAGACGAATGTCCGACGGAGCTTATAGTTCAAAAAGCGAAATGTCCGAACGGAACATAGTTCAAAAGACGTAATGTCCGAAGACTTATAGTTAAAAAGACGAAATGTGCGAACGGACAAATAGTTCAAAAAGACGGAATGTCCTAACGGAGTTATATTTCAAAAAGACGAAATGTCCGAACGGACTTATAGTTCAAAAAATGTCTTAACGGACTTATAGTTCAAAAGACGAAATGTCCGAACGGACTTTTCAGTTCAAAGCGAAATGTCCGAACAGACTTATAGTATCAAAAGACGAAATGTCCCAAAGGACCTTATAGTTTCAAAAAAGACGCGAAATGTCCGAGCGGACTTATAGTTCAAAAGACGAAATGTCCCGAACAACTTATAGTCAAAAAAGACGAAATGTCAGAACGGACTTATAGTTCAAAAACACGAAAGTCCGAACGGACAAATAGTTCAAAAAGACGAAAAATGTCCGAACGGACTTATAGTTCAAAACGACGAAATGTCCGAACGGACTTATAGTTTCAAAGACGAAGTGTCGACGGACCTTATAGTTCAAAAAGACGTAATGTCCGAAACGGATATAGTTAAAAAGACGAAATGTCCCGGCGGGACTTATAGTTCAAAAAGACGAAATTTTCGAACGGACTTATAGTTCAAAAGACGAAAAGTTCCGAAGGAAATATGTTCAAAAGACGACAATTGTCCGAACGGACTTATTTAGTTCAAAAAAGACGAATTACGAAGACTCTATAGTTCAAAAAGACGAAATGTCCGAACGAACTTATAGTTCAAAAAGACGAATTGTCCGAACGGACTTATAGTTCAGAAAGACGAAATGTCCGAACGGAGACTTTTATAGTTCAAAAATACGAATAGTCCGAACCGGACGTGGTAGTTCAAAAGACGAATGTCCGAAGGATTTAGTTCAAAAAGACGAAATGATCGATCGGATATAGTTCAAAAAAGACGAATGTCGAAGACTTATAGTATTAAAAGACCAAATGACCGAACCGGACTTGTAGTTCAAAAAGACAATGTCCAATCGACTTATAAATCAAAAAGGCGAATTGTTCCGAACGGGACAAATAGTTCAAAAAGACCAAATGTCCGGCGAAGGACAAACTGTTAAAAGAAGAAAATGTCCGAACGGCAAATGTTCAAAAGACCAAATGCCGAATGGACTTATAGTTCAAAAAGACGAAAGGTCCGAACGGCCTTATAGTTCAAAAAGACGAAATGTCCGAACGGACTTATTAGTTCAAAAAGACGAAATGTCCGACGGACCTTTAGTTCAAAAAGACGAAATGTCCGAACGGAACTTATAGTTCAAAAAGCAAAATGTCCGACGCGACTTAAGTTTCAAAGGACAAATGTCCGGACGGACTTATAGTTCCAAAAAGACGAAATGTCCGAAACGGACTATAGTTCAAAAAGACGGAAATGCCGAACGGACTATAGTTAAAAGACGAAATGTACCGAACGGACTTATAGTTTCAAAAAAGGACGAAATGTTTCCGAACGGACAAATAGTTCAAAAAGACAAATGTCCGAACGGACTAATTAGTTCAAAAAAGAACGAAATGCTTCCAACGGATTATAGATTTAAAAAGACCAAATGTTCCGATACGGCTTATATTTCAAAAAGACCAAATGTCTAAACGGACAAATAATTCAAAAAGACAAAATGTCCGAACGGACCTATAGTTCCAAAAGACAAATGTTCGAAAGGACAAATAGTTAAAGACGAAATGTCCGAACGAACAAAAATAGTTCAAAAGACCAAATGTCCGAACGGACATTATAGTTCAAAAAGACGAAAATGTCCGAACGACTTATTAGCTTAAAAAGAAGAATGTACGACGGTACTTATAGTTCAAAAAGACGAAATGTCCTGACGGACTTATAGTTCAAAAAGACGAAATGTCCGAACGGACTTATAGTTCAAAAAGACGAAATGTCCGAACGGACCTATAGTTCAAAAAGACAAATGTCCGAACGGACAAATACAAAAAGACGAAATATCCGAACGGACTTATATTTCAAAAGCGAAATGTCCGAACGGACTTAAGTTCAAAAGACGAAATTGTCCCGAACGGACAAATAAGTTTCAAAAAGACGAATGTCCAACGGCACTTATGTTCAAAAGACGAAATGTCCGAACGGACCTAAAGTTCAAAAGAACGAATGTCTTACGAACTTATGTTCAAAAAGACGGAAATGGTCCGAAAGACTTACAGTTCAAAAGACGAAATGTCCGATACGAACTGTATTAGTTTTAAAAAGACGAAATTTCCGAACGGACTTATAGTTCAAAAAACGAAAATGTCCGAACGGAAAATAGTTCAAAAGACGGAATGTCCGAACGGACTTATAGTTCAAAAGACGAAATTTCCGAACGGACTTATAGTTCAAAAGGACGAAATGTCCGAACGACTTATATTTCAAAAAGACGAAATGTCCGAAAGACGGACATATAGTCAAAAAGACGAAAATGTCCGAACGGACTTATAGTTCAAAAGACGAAATGTCGACAGACTTTATAGTTCAAAAGACGAACTGTCCACTTATTGCTTTTCAAAAAAGACGAAGTGTTCCGAACGTATATAATTCAAAAGCGAAAGTGGAAACGACTTATATTTCAAAAAGACGAAATGTCCGGACGGACTTATAGATCAAAAAGACGAAATGTCCGAACGGACTTATAGTTCAAAACGAAATGTCCGAACGGACTTATAGTTCAAAAAGACGAAATGTCCGAAAGGACTTATAGTTCAAAAAGACGAAATGTCCGAACGGACTTATAGTTCAAAAAGACGAAATGTCCGAACGGACTTATAGCTTCAAGACGAAATGTCGCGAAACGGACTTATTAGTTCCAAAAAGGACGAAATTGTCTGCGAACGGACTTATAGTTCAAAAATACGAAATGTCCGAACCGGATTATAGTTCAAAAAGACGAAATGTTCAGAACGGATCTTATAGTTCAAAAGACGAATGTCGAACGGACTCCTATAGTTCAAAATAGAAATGTCATCGTAAACATCTTTAAAGCTGGATATAGTTTCAAAAAGACGAAATGTCCGAACGGACTTATAGTTCAAAAAGACGAAATGTCTTAACGGACTTAAGGGGACCCTGTACTCGAAATTACAGTTTCTATCAATCGTGAAAGAGACTTCTTTATTTAAAGGAAACTTTTACTCATGTTTCTGTTTATTTCGTTCAATAGACTTCATGGTTTGGGATTTATGGGGGGGGAAGGGGCAAGTTCTGAATTTTTACTGTTTCAGCTGAAAACCATATAAAAACTTTATTTTTTAAGATAATTCAATAATTTTTTCACGAAATTTCTAGAATAAAGTGTGGTCAAAAAGATATAATCATTTGCCTTTGAAATTCAATAAAAAAAATATTGGTAACATCAAAAATTCAATTTGAATTTCAAAATTTCAAAAAATAATTTCAAGGTCATCACTTCAAACTTGTCTGACACCAACCCACGTTTATCAATCAGAATAAGACTTCGTGAGAATCTTCGCCTATATATATATAAGTGGCCTGGAAATTTTCAACACAATAGACTTCTTCGTTTTTTTTTAGCGAATTTTTATGTCAGCTGATATGGAAAAAAAGTGATCTTTGAGAAAAACGCCTATAAAGATTTTGAATGATTTTTTTCTTTTTTTCCAGAAAGTAAAAGATATTACGCACCTCACCTCACCTAAATGAGAGCACCAAAGCGCAGTAAAAGTTTTTATTCACACCGCACCGCACCGCACCGCACCGCACCGCACCGCACCGCACCGCACCGCACCGCACCGCACCGCACCAACTCCGTATTTATTTCAAAATATTTCAGCTCCGACTTTGCGGAAATATTTTTACTTTCCAAAAAATTATCTTAGAAATTTATGCTTCCGGCTCCGGCTCCGCTCGGCTCCGGCTCCGGCTTCCTGCTCCAACTCCGGGCTATGCTCGACACCGGTTCCGGCTCCAGCTCTTTTTCAAAATTGTTCAGCTCCAACTTTTAAATAATTACTTTCAACTGCAAAAAAATTGTTCTTCGGCTCCGGCTCCGGCTCCGGCTCCGGCTCCGGCTCCGGCTCCGGCTCCGACCGTTTCCATTTCAGAATAGTTCAGCTCCAACTTTGCAGAAGTATTTTTAACCTGCAAAAAACCATTTCTTTTTAAAAAAAATTTATACTATTATTTAAGGCTCTTATCGGCTCCGGCTCTGGCTCCGGCTCTTAGCTCTGGCCTCCGGCTCCGCTCCGGCTTCCTTTTTCAAAATTGTTCATCTCCAACTTTGTTTAATTACTTTCATCTACAAAAAAATTTTTAAAAAAAATTTGTTCCTAAGATCCGCATCCGGCTTCCGACTCCGGCTCCGGGCTTCCGGCTCCGGCTCCGCTCGGTTTTATCTCCGACTTCGTTTCATATTTCTGAAGAGTTCAGCTTCCGACTTGCAGAAGTATTTTAACTGCAAAAACAATTTCTTTAAAATAATTTATACTTTACCTCCGGCTCCGGTCCGGCTCCGGCTCCGGCTCGGCCTCCGCTCCGGCTCCGTCCCGGCTCCGGCTCCGGCTTCTTTTCAAAATTGTTCAGCTCAAACTTTGTACAAATTACTTTCATCTGCCAAAAAAAATTTTGAAAAAAATTATGCGTCCGACTCCGGCTCCGCTCCGGCTCCGGCTCCGTCGTCTCCGGCTCTGGCTCCGGCTCCGACTTCGGTTTCACCCTCGAAAAGTTCAGTTCCGATTTGCAGTGAGTATTTTTACCTGAAAACAATTTTAAAAAAATTATACTTTGGCTCTGGCTCCGACTCCAGGCTCCGGGCTCCGGACCCGGCTCCAACTCCAGCTCCTACTCCGCTCCGCTCCGGCTACTATCAATTTTCACTCCAACTTTAAAATTTTTTCACCTGCCAAAATTAATAAAAATTTGTTTTTAAGCTCCGGCTCCGGCTCTCAGCATCCGGCTCCGACTCCGGCTTTCCGCCCGGCTCCGGGCTTCATCTCTGCTCGTTTTCATTCAAAGAAAAGGTTCAGCTCCGACTGTGCAGAAGTATTTTTACCTGCAAAACAAGTTCTTTTAAATGAATAACATGGTTCCGGCTCCGGCTCGGCTCCGGCTCCGGCTCCGGCTCCGGCTCCGCTCCGGCTCCGGCTCGGCTCCGGCTCACTTCGGCTCCTTCTCAAATTTGTTCAGCTCCATCTTTGCAGATATATTTTCACCCGCAAAAAATTGTCTTGAAAAAAAATTGTTTTTCGGCTCTATCTACGGCTCCGTCTCCGGCTCCGGCTCCGGCTCCGGTTACGGCTACGTTATATATAATTGACTCATTTAATGATTGAGAAAGAGCCTGTCTTAGGTTGTTGTTTCGAAAAGGAAAGTTTAATTTATTATAAATGAGAATAAAACTTAGAAGAAAGATCTGGAAAGCTGATTTGGCAATTTCGAACGCTGGAATGAATTTTTTAGTTTTGACACCCTATAAAATACTGCTATTCTTAAAAAAACCTTCGGGAATTTCGAAACCAAAAATTACACCATGCTGAGAGGAGGAATTTTTCTAATAATTAATAATAAAAAAAAAAAGTGAAAATTTTTTATTTGTACCGCTAAAAGAGGGGTTGCCAAGTACAGGGTCCCCTTAAAGTTCAAAAAGACGAAATGTCCGAACGGCTTATAGTTCAAAAAGACGAAATGTCCGAACGGAACTTATAGGTTTCAAAAGACGAAATGTCCGAACGGACTTATGGTTCAAAAAGACGAAATGTTCGAACGGACAAATTGTCAAAAAAGACGAAATGTCCGACAGGACAAATGGTCAAAAAAGAAAAAGTCCGACGGATCTTATAGTCAAAAGACGAAGTTTCCGAACGGACTTTAGTTTACAAAGACGAAATGTGGAAACGACTTATAGCTCAAAAGCGGAAATGTCGGGCGGATATAGTTCAAAAAGACGAATGTCCGAAC
>JABUQX010044237.1:0-17500 GCA_015478945.1 Trachelipus rathkii | reverse complement strand
GAAAAGGTGTGGCATTCTTCCATCTCACGAACATAATTTTGAGCAAAATTATGTGCAGGAAATCATCCTTATGAAATTGCGTTTTTATTGGCCTTTCAATCAGGTTTAGATTTTATATTGAGGATAAGCATTGGAAAGGAAACTGTCACAATGAAAAACAGTGGCCTGGCTAGCATTCAAGTCAGTGTGCTCAGGTTTCCTTGGAAATGAGAAAAGAGTTGAAGAAACTGAATGAATATCTTGTACGTCACATGGTGGAATTCTTTCGTGATATAGGTTGCACATATTGTCGTTTAAAATACGGTACTGCACTTATGGGACTCAACATTTGGAATCTGGACTTCTTTCCTCCCAACCTTCGGCCCACAATTAGTGTATGACATGGTTCAAAGTACTCCTTGGGTTCTAGCTCTAAGCTGAAAAAGCTGTAAATCAGAACTAGATGGATATGAGGAAGTATTAGTCATGGTCGGAATTGATGGAGTTCATATACTGGACACCCCAACAGATGCCTAACAAGAGGAAACGATCAAAAAAATCATTTTAGTGTGTGCTTTGCATATTATAATAATCAAGACACTATTACAGTACAATGTAATCCAATATGTATTGTATAAATATGAGGAGTGTGTCTGCAAAAAAAAAAAACGGTACGTGATGGAGCTTTTTGGTTTTCATAAATGTAACAAGCATCTTTTGTTTATACAAAATTACATTATTCCCTTCTAAAAAACAAAAAAATGTAAAATTTGTTCGACCTGGTATATTTATATATATAGTATATATATATAATTTTATATATAAGTATATATATAGTATTATTTGTATAAATATTTTTATAATCAGATATATATATGGTGTGGGGGTGCGCTGTTGCTCACTGCGATCATATTATTAGTAGTGTAGTTGCTAGTTGTGATGTATAGCATATGTGGCCGTGGTATGTATCCGTGATGTCGCACCTATGACAGTATATGTATATTTACTTATTTACTTTACAAATGTTCCATTAATAAATTATAATATTAAATAAACATTCTTTGGGGGTCAAAAAGATTTTACACCAATTTTCAAAAAAGAATAAAAAATAATATATTACAAAAATAAACTTGAATAAACATACACAAAGTCCACGCAAATTAGAAGGAAAGTAAAATTGTCAAAAGAGAAATTGGGAAATTAATGAAAGAATTAAGTGATTGAGATTTGGGAAACAACAATATTTTCATTGACCGCCGTCCCTCTCAAGAACCTCTCAGTAAAATCGGAGGTATTAAAACGGCGATATAATAGGGCAATAAAATATATAAAAGATAGCGTTATCCAAAATTATCTAATCACTAAAATTAAATAGTTTAAATATAGTATATTAAAATAATATATATTATATATATATATTATTATATATAATATAGTATAATATATTATTATATTAATACTTAATAATATAATTATTAATATATTAATATAATATATATATATAATATATATATTATATATATGAATATATTATATACTAATATATATTAATATATATATATATTAATATAATATAATATATTTTAAATAACGAATTATGATATATATCATTTTCCTATTTATAGGTATATGATGTTATATTTATATTGTTAAATTTGATGTATATATTATCTTTAAATTATATGATATTTATAATTAAATTATATTTAAGTTAAGTAATATAATTAAGTTTAGATTTTAAATAATAAAATAAGTTTTATTATTATATATATATATAAATAGACAATTTATGTAGTATAATATATTATATAATATAATATATATATATATTATATTATATATATATATTAACATATATATATTATATATATATTTATATATAATATATATTATTATATATATATATATATAATATTATAGATATTATATATATAATACCTACTATATATTATTAATATGGATAGTTATATATATATTATATCATATATATGTAGTATATAAATATATAATAATCATAATAATAATCTAATAAGTGCATTAGAGAGAAAATACAATTAGTCTGCGGACATTTGAAGTTGGAAATACCCCTTGCTGATGTATTATTCACCATGCTTGAGGTATCAGGTATCCAATAGTTAATTGAGACCCTAGCAGAAAGTATTAGAGTAATTGAGCGTATAACTATTAATTTAATACGCCTGTGAGACAAACGAGACAAAATAGTTAATTAAGACGTAGTAGAAAAATGAGTATAATAATATAATATTTCAAAGACTGTCAAAAGCAGAGTTAATATTACTACGTTTTCTCCCTGCTCGCCACTCGGGGCCGAGATTAGTAATATTTGAATAGCAGGACCAAACAGGGGGAGTAAATCTAGCAGTAGTACTAGTTTTTGTAATAGGTATTGAATAGGTATATTCATTTTCAGAAATGAATAAGCTATAAGCTCAATAATTCAATACAAGACCGGAGCGGTCATTTATGTTACAATATTGTAGAAAAATGCTCGTTATACAAAATTACCCTTCGAGAGATGCGAAATCAAAGAATTTGGATATTTGTAAATACCGCGTTTGAGGTATTTTCACCATCTGGATTTCTATCCTGAACCCTAGCAGGAAATGAGCCGTGCAAAGTGTTTTGACACTACGCCACGATCGAGACAAAAGAAGAATCACGAGTATACTTCTACTTGTTCCAAGTTAGAGCATATTACGCTATTCCTCCCACCTAGTCCTCCGCACTCGGCGTTAGGGACCAAACAGGCGAAGAGTGGAAGCGGTGGAGAATACGTAGTATTGCTTGCTTGGACGGTAGAAGTATTCTCGGATTCTTCTTTTGTCTCGCTTACGGAGATGGGCGTGGATGGTCAAACACACTTGCACGCTTCATCTGACTAGGGTCCAGGATCGAATCCCAGGCATGGTGAAATTACATCAAGGGGGCATTTACAAATATATATATATTTTTTATATATATTATATATACTAATTATATATATATTATATTAGTAATATAAATTATATATTATATATATTATATATAATTATATTATGATTATATATATTATGTTATATAATAGATACACTATATATATATATATATATATATATTTATATATAGTATATATATACTATATATATACCTATATATATAATAGTATATAATATATATATATATATATTATATATTATTATATATAGATGGCCTTTGGTGGGCAAAGACCGAAAGCATCAAATTCTACCCAGAATTATGTGGACTTTTACAGAAAGCTTGAATCCTTAGTCCTTGAGGAACTAGCCCAAATTGTCGACAGGTGTCAAATGGTCGATACGACATAAAAAAAAAGATTCAGCGTTTTCCACCGACGCAGGCCATGCGAGTTAGTTGAGTAGGTAAGGCTGTTAAGTGAGTAATGTGATATTAAGTTTGTTGGATCCGAGACGTTTAAAGAAACTCTCAAATAGAACGTCAGATTTCCTGTTGTTATTTTGAAACAAATGTCGTACCATATTGAGGACTGTCGATCGAAATTTTCCGACCTGTTCGACCATCTTGGTAATTAGTTTAGACATATAAAGAAGACGGGAGAGAGGACCGAACATATTGCCCGAATACTTTGGGAGGAGGAAGAAGAGACTGGAGTTTGAAATTGTGCAAATACAAGAGAGAGAAACGATGGAGGAAATGAAAGTGAGGGAGAAAGAAAGTGATTGAGGGAGAGAGAGAAGAGAGCTGTTCGCAGGCAGTTTTTATCAGGATGATGGGGTAGTTCCGCATAGTAATATGGAGCTATAGCTGTAAATCTGTGTTGGTTCAAGAGAGGAGTTTGGATCGGAGGAGAGAGTATAAAGGATAGGGTGATAAAGGTGCCCATGCATGAGAAATACTGCCGTAGCATACTTGGTAGGATGCCGAGCCGTTGTGCATCGTGCAAAGCTGACGTTGCTGTAGCTTGAGAGGTAGAGGCTTCAAGAGCACGTTTGTTGCGCCCCCAGAGAACGAGATCGTAAGATAAATGACAATCGACGATAATGCGGAGTAAAGAACTTGTATTTAGATATGAGGGGTAGAAAAGAAGGAGGAGGAGAGTTGATGAAAGACGAAGGACAAATCCCTTCTCACCAGCTTCGTAGAAGGAGAGTAGGCGTGAAGATACCAAATGGAAAAAGATACGACCCTGGAGAAACAATGCATCTGATAGAGAGTCCACACAAGAATGCGGGTATACTCCCTGATGGATGCCACTGTCTTGTTGGTTATTGAAGAAATTTCAAGAGGCCGCCGCTCAGAACAAGAACACGAAAACCTCTTAGAAGTTTGTTTAGAAAGTAATAATAATGTGACATTGTTCCTACAAAGATCACTAGAAAAGGAACAGATTATGTTTGGGCGAGATCGGATGGACGAAACTGAGTTTCCTAGAGATGGCAATTGAAAGAGGCAATCTTATCAAATAATTCAATAGATGAATTAGGAATTCGAAGAAAGAAGTATTAGAGTTAGCTGCTACCCAAAAGTAGGGTTCCACTCCTTGCATTTGAACTTCATTATAACGGAGAATTCTTTCAAAAATAAGTAAAGGTATATAGATAGTGTGTGTGATGAGTGCCATTAAGGAAAAAAGGAAATATGTATAGTTGATTTATAAGTAACAGAGAGAAAATAAAATGTTATTAGTGTGAGAAAACGAAAAAGAAAAAGTTGAAGAAAGATAGAACAAGACCCTGAGGAACACCGAACCATGGTATATAGATTTATGACTCTCTAACCAAAGCATGAACTGAACAAGCATACAGATGTTATAAAGAGACGACAACGTGAAGAAAGGAAAGTCCAGAATGAATGTATGAATGTAATACCAGTTAGACGGAAAGTCTTAGAAGATCAAAGCTTTTCCGTGACCAAGACTCTTGGGCACGTCGAAGAAATAGTTCGATATAATTAAATAGTAGTATACGGGTACTTAATTATATAGAGATGACTGAACGATACTATTATACTAGTGATATAAAATATATTAATATATATGAGGTAAACATATATATAAAGTATAAATAGATTATAGATAAAGATATATATATATAATATGAATATATAATATAATATAAGACAATATAATATATATATATATATGATATGAATATATATATATTAAGATATGAATTATATATATGAGATATAGATATAGATAGGAGAGGATAGCAGAGAGAGAAGATGAGATGTTATATATAGATATTAGAAGATGATAACGGATAGAGTAATTATTAATAGATATAGATGATAGATATGAATGAGTAGAGATGAATAGATAGATGAGTAGAAGAAAGAGATATATAGAGTAAGAGAGAGAATACAAAAATATAGGATAAAAATATATATATATTTTATACTTCTTGCCATCTCTGCAAGTGGATGAACAAATCAAAACATATATACCATGACCCAAACGGGTAATGTTATGCTATTAAGCTACTCACTTATATAGATTCTACTACTCGCAATAGATCTAGTAAATCAATAGAATGCTCTTGAGTATATCAATATTAAGTAATGCTTAAATATATTCAATATATTTCTTTCATAATATCTTATAATGTACTTATTACGATATCAGTATAAAAAACTTTATGAAAATTTGTGATATAATCTCATTACGAGTTGTTTAAACACCTGGCCAACTACCTCGTGTGAGATATTCATTTAAATGGAAAGCTCATCTTCTAAATTGGTCTGATGTCTGCTAAGATTAAAGAATGAGAAAATAAGACGAATGCAGGTTAGAAAAAGTATAAGTGAGATGTGAGGTGTAAAAATACTATCATTGCTAGATAACTCAAACAAGCAAACTCGCTCCTCCAGTTATAAATTGCTACAGATTCCTTTGAAATATTTCATAATGAAGTATCATTAAGAAACAGTATCTATATATTATTAGGTATAATCGAAAAGTTAAGATAATAAATCATTTTTATCTTTATTTAATTTATTTCATTATTTTTCTTGTTCATCGCATTTTCTTTGAAATAGAACGTGACTCCGTGTATCGCTAGCCTTTTTTATTATTAATGATCACTATATTATTAAATGAATTATTATTATGGTTATTGTATTACTATATTATTATTAATATATATATTAGTTCATTAATGTTTATATTATATTATTTCATATAATTTTATTAGTTAATTATTTAATATAATGTTATAGATGTAAAGTTTATTTAATATTTTAATAATTAATTTATATAGTATTATAATTCATTATTTTAATTTATTTATTTATTCCTTTTTTACTATAATATTATATAATATATATTAATATAATATTATTGTAATATTTATAATTATTTAATTTAATTATATTTGATACTTATATTAAATATATTTACTTTAGGTATTATGAGAATTTATAATGAACAATTAATAGTATTTTAGATAAATATTATTCATTGATATAATATAATATTAGAATTATTAAATTCATTATTTATATATTATTATTTATTCTATATATTATTATTTTTTAACATATTAAAATATGAAAAAAACATTTAAAATATATCCATTATTATAAGAGTGTCATTCGACATACTTTATTTCTGTATTCTCATCTTATCTTCTCGTGATTGAGTTAATACATATAATTAATTATTGTATAATCTCCCTATAATTTATTTATATTTGTGCCAATCAGCCTCATATGTATGTGTATACTAATTTTTTCACACTCTTTGTTTTGTTTTATTATCAGTTTAGGAGGATATTTATCTCATATATAAATATCTCAACATATCAATTTGATCTCAGTATGTACTTATTTTTACATGCTCAAGATATAAGTGCTGTAGTTATTAATATCATTATAAGTTATTCTTCTAATTATCATATATTCTCTACTACCTACTTCATTTGATTACATTGACAAGTATATACCAACGTTCTCTTCTTATATCTGACATAGATAGGTAATCGAATATCTCCAACGTCTAATGAGATAATATTAATTGTATCATTTCTAATTCTCAACTTTAATGATTTTAATAAAGAGTGTGACGATTTCCATAAAGTTACATATCAAATTTATATTGTTTATTAAATCTCGATGATGGTCCACCAAGTGTTATATAATATATTATTTTTATAAATACAATATGTTTATATTTGGTCTCAATAATAGCATACGCTATATATTATTGATATTCTCTTGACAGCATTACCTAGCGATCTCACCCGTCATTATCATATATATACAAAGAGCCGTAATGAAAAATCTATTGTAATTACATAATTTATAGATGTAAAATGAGATTAAATGAAGAAGTTCATGTTTAAATCAATCAGAGCCGTGAACTATTCACAATATTCATAAAATATATCACAAATAATAGTGAGAGAGAGTACATGTATAACTCTAAATATAAAATTAAAAAATAATGTTGAATATAAGGCAAATAATGAAGAAATTTGAAATATTAATTAGTTATAATGTTTAAATTAATAAATAAAATAGTTCCCGCCCCTGCTGCATTGTCAACGCTATTATAATAGAAAATATAAAAAAATATATAAACCTAAATCTTAATTACAAATATTGAATAATTTTCACTTAATTGAAGATATTTGCACAGTTTTGCAGTGTAGAATGCTTTTAATTGTGTTCTAAAGTATTTATTTGAGGGCTATTAATTATATATACTCATATTAAATCCTAATAAGAAATCTGTAATACTACAATCGATCATTATGACTTTATATGATATATGTAACTATGAGTTATATGATGACTCCTCTCAGATAGAAAACAAGTTTTATCATACTAGGATGAATATATCCGCATATAGTACTAACAAAAACTCAAAAATGCCATTAAAATATAATAATCGCTAGTCAATAATAATAGAAAATAAGGTTATTTAGAATTATTATAGAAATAGTGAGAAACAATAAAAAGTGAAGTAAATAAATTAAATAATATTATATGATTTAATCATCGTTATTGTAGATATTATTTTATTGCGTAATAATATATAATGATAAAAGAGTACTTACGATAAAACAACTCTATCGACTATATTCAAATCAATTCTATAACTCCTAATTAAACTATTAGCTATTATGCCAACATTATCTTGAACCTTTAACATCTTAATTCTCTGAAAGCATCTGACATTATTCATATTCGTCGGAACGAATATACTCAATTCTATACCCGATATGCAATATAATTAATCTCATTATCGATACCGATTCAACCTAGAGGTAGTTCTAGTAAATAATAGGATATTAGGATATTATTCATACTATGAAATATTGTCTCTGGTAATACTAATATCTGCACCTGACTTTAATAGTTTGTCTTGACATTTGGGTCAATCACTATATGAGTACCCCATGATAAACACACAAAAATTAATTTAAATAGGTTATTTTGGTGATTATTAATATATATTAAAATAAGTATATTTAGAATAAGGAAATTAAAGTAGTAATTTATAAACGTATAACTACATATAAAGTATAACAGAAATATTAATATCGTTACTTATATAAACTAAGTATGAAGCATAATTTGAAAATGCGTAATTATATTAATATTAATAAGTAAGATAATTAGATATTATAATCCAACATTATATAATTATAAATAATAATATAATTATATAAATAATATTAATAAATTATAAACCTTCTCTTTTATTTCCTTTCTTTTCATTTATCAATAAACAAATGCAAAGTAATAGAAAAATATAGTAAATCTTCATTAAATACAGATAAAAATAATTAAACTATATTAAATATATAAATAACATAAATTAATCTTTTAAACTCATAATTAAATTTAATAATAATTAATTAATAAAAAATAATATAAAATTAATTAAATAATATATTTAAAATATATTATAAAAATATTATATTATATAATATTTTAAATTATAAAAAATATAATCTAAAATTTATTGAATTAAAAAATTATATATTTATAATATATAAAAATAGAATTTATATATATTGTACAATATTACTATATTATATAATTATGAATAAATTATATATCTATTAGATTATAGGTGCGTGAGTTATATACTTGCTACTAATGAAATATCTACTCGAAAACAATGGGGTGTATATATCATAATATTCTATCGACTGTATTTTTATACTACTATATATACGACACTACTTCAACTATATATATGATAATATAAATAATAATTAAATCTAAATTAAATTTAAATTATAAATTAAATAATTAATATTATAATAAATAATAATCATTATAATATAAAATAAAAGTATATATATTAATTAATAAATACAATAATTATAAAAATTTTCAACTATTGAAAGTAAAAAAATAATCACTAACAACCAATCTTATTTATACTATTATAAATTAAATATTAATTCTATATAATATCATATAATATATAATAATACATAATAATAATATATCTCATAATTAATAAATATATAATATTATATATCTATATTATATAATTTAATTCAATAATATATTATTATTATAATAAATAATATTACAAAAATAATATAAAAAAATTAAATAATATATTAATTACATATTGTATATTATTATTATAACTATAGTTATAACTATATAATACTTAATAATATTAATAACCAAGTAAATGAACATTAACTAAATATAATATAAACTATAAATAATACCTGTAATAATAATAGGATTAATAATAATATTATAATTAATAAATATAATACCGATTAGATATTAATTGATTAAAATGAAAAAAATACATAAATTTATTTAATAACTAATCTATAAAATTATATATACACCGATATAGTATATTTATATAATAACAATTATAACAATGATACTATGATAATCATAAAGAAAGTATTAATTATACAAATATATAATACTTAATAATATATTATATATTGTAATAATAATAGAATATATATAATGTATATATTAATATATATATTTAATTAAATATTAGAAACAAATATCATCAAAATATTTCACACATTTAAATTAGATACAGATAATGAAATTATACTCAATATACCCACATATGGTGTATATATGCAATGAAATTATATGAAGATTATTGTAAAATTAAAATTGAGAGATAAAAAACGGTCTTGAATGAAAAGTGAAACTGTTTATTAGTGCGTCCGTTTGCGTTTACATTTTAAATAATAGAAAGATAATATAGACCTACTAATTTATTATCAATTCTCTCAAGAGAATTCTTTAATATTCACATTTCATCTCTTTAATAATATAAAAATAATCAAAGCAAAGTTTCTTTTTTGATCTACGAAGAAAATTTATTTTAAAATAGGTTAAAATAATTATAATGAAATAAATATAGTTATAGTATTATGAATAATTAATTTAATGTTAAATATTAATATAATAAAATAATTAACACAAATTATATTCCATTGATTCATAAGATTAATAAGAAGTCAAACAAAACTTTATTACCTAATGTATAAAAGGTATGAGCATTTCTGTTTATTTTCATAACTGAGATTTTTTTTGAATGATTTATAATCAGATAAAATTAAATTTACTAATTTTTGTAGTATATATATCATGATAATATTAATTACACTCAAAACTAATGATAATAAATCGCATTTGATGTATAAATTTATTCTTCCTCCTCAATATTAATAACTTTGGATAATAATTGTGGTGATAATATTGAATAATAAGTTATTGGATTAAATAATATATAATTTAAATTATTATTAATATAATAATAATTAAAATTAAATTAATAAGAATAATATTATATATAAATATATAATTATAATAAAATAATTATAATAATAATATAATTAATTATATTAATTAAGTATTAATTATAATAAATAATATATAATAATAATAATATAAATATATCTATAATATAATATAATAAAGTTAGTAATATATAAATATTAATAATAAATAATAATAATCTAATAGATTAATTTATAATCAATTTTGTGTGAGTATTAGAATAATAATTAATAATGAGATTAATAATATTTATAATTAAGTAATAATAATAATCATAAATATATATAAATAATATAATAAATACGCTATATATAATAATATATAATAATAATTTGAATATAATAATGTAATAATAAATAAGATGAATAATAATATATATAATAATTAAATGGATAATTTCAATATTTAGAGTAGTGTAATATATGGTTGACACCTTTCAAAGTTATAGCTTCTTAAGATTGGTGAAATTATACTCACGTTTACTTAGTGATTCAAAATTCCTCGCTCTGAGGTTAGCTATTAAATTTTATTTGATTAATTTTATCTCTCTCTCTCGGTATATACCGGTTTTTTAGTATCTTTTGTGAGTATTAGACAAGGGTATTTTGGTTATGATGTGTTCTGGTTTTGAAGTTCTCCTCGATATTTTGCACTCGAGTTGAGATTAAGATATGTGTAATTTGTGCTGCAAATATAGCGTTGAACGCTTTTATTGCTAAGATGTGTGCATATTTAAATGAACGGAAATCCAGTGCAGATGTGACGATCTGTATTTATATTTTATGTTTTTCAGTTTTGTATTAGTCATGATTGTCGCCTTGTGCTCATTCGATGTTTTAGATTGAATAATGTTGATAACTAGATAAAAAAGGGTTTGTAGAAAGTCTTGCTTAGTCACAAAGTACAACTGTGAAATTACCAATGAATTGTTTATGGATACATTTTATGTAGATATCTTGTTTCAGGAGGTGATAAGATATTTATGCTTAGATACATTTAATACTTTGCACATTATCTTTAGGGCTTTTTGAATAATGTGTTGGTGTATGGCTGTGTTTACTTAAGTCTCACTTGTGTATTCAGCTTAATCGAGGCGTAAAAATCGCTTCTGTGTACTATAACAGGGTGAGATTACTGAGTACTTGGTACTGCTTAGGCTATACGGAAGACAGTAAAAGGTGTTAACGGTTTCGTTCCCGGAAATATTTATTATTTTCAGTGAACATATGTTAGAAAGTTTCCTAAGAATGTAATTGTATATTACACTGATTGCCCTACTATCTAATTTTGCGTGTATATAATTTCTTTATGTCATTTACTCATAACATAACGAAACGGTATGTGCTTTTCGTTCGACAGCATTCAGTGCTAACTAGGTTGTTAATATGTCTGTTAGTAATTCAGTTTATCAATCGTGATATCACTATTAATGATCAAGTGTTCTCTTGCATTTGGTGAGACCAACAGTTTATAGATTTGGATTTCATACTATTTTATATTGTGATTTTGAATATATTTAAATGTACGTATATTTATATGGGTCTTGCGAGCCTCTTGGACTAGAAAGCCACTCTCAATTTCCATGTAATGCATTCTCTAATATATACATACATTTGAAGTAGACATTTCTTCAGATTAAAAACAAAAAAAGGAATTACATGTTTTGGATTACATCCTGACATTTAAATGAATATTTTTGTTTTATTAATTTGTTTATGTCTTTCATATAGAAAGCAATAAAGAACTCGACCAAGTGAACAATACTTTAGAATACATATTTATATAAAAAATGAAGTAACCATCAAGGATATGCCGTTTTATTTTATTCTGTTTTGCAAGCAAAAGAAACTGAAAAAAGCGTTTATGAGAGCTTGAACAGATCATTGTGATATTCATAAAAGAAACATACAATAAACAGGTATCCAAGAATTGAGCCCTTGATTGTACGCCGTCTGTTGATTGGTTTGAAGTGTGGCTGAATATAGTTTCATTTAAGTTTTACGTATTGAGATCTCTCCTTTTAGTAGCTTTTAAACCATTGTAAAGTGTGTCCCTTCAAAGCCCATTTTGTTGCATTTTACGTGTTAATAGTGGTGGGGTATGTCGAGGACTTCGAATGACTCAAGAGTCGTGTCAAAAGCTTTTTGGTGGAAGACATTACTAGGTAATAATAGCAGGTAGGAGTTCTTTATGTTTCTTAATATTTTACCTATTGTGACAATTAAGATTTTTGTTAATAGCGGGTTTAATTGCCAACATGAGGGGAAGTTCTGTATCTAGGTGGCTCCGAGAGCCATTTGGAACTGTCCTTTTCTGGAGAGAAACGACCACATAGATTGTGACATCATTAAGGAATAGGGTACGTTTTTTTGTCTCCATATAACCACCTCAGTTTAGCAGTTGAAAGGAGCTGTGGAGTTGCTGAAGAGAAAGGTATCTAAAATCCCATCTCCATGCGGTAAATCAACTTTTTTACTCTCTCAAACTCGATGATGTTAATAAGAATAGCTATTGGTTCGGGTGTAATTTTTGATGCGCGTGAGCATAATACCTTGTCGCGATATTGTACCCTTCCTCGTAGGGAAGCGCATGAGTAGGTAGAGTATATCACTTTGTCTGTGCTTGAATTATACTATAACTCTCTCCGGCGTGAAAGATTCCCGAAATGTGCGGCTCAATAGAGAGAATCCGCCCGATTCACCTTGTTGTCCGTAATCTATCTCGTGTGTGTTTTGTGCGAGATCTACGTGCTCCTTGCTTGGTTATTGTTTATAGAAGTTGAAGACAATATATATAATTTATAATAGACAAAAAAATATTTTACTGAAAGGGTGCCTATTTTCATATATGCGTGAATTAAGTATCTCGCGTGAGTGACGTATGTGATTTGGGGAAGCATACATTGTAACAAATAAACATACCTCTTAATTATTGAGCTTTAGTCTTACTTCATTTTATTTCGAGTTACGATTACTTTTTTTGACCTTCTCCAAGGTTTGACAGTTTTAAGAGCTCGCCTAATATGTGGTGATATAATGTGTATTATAACAATAGTATGTTACTCGCAGTCTACGTCTCGCAATGTAATTCATATTAAATGATTGTTTTTTTTTGATCTAGGGTGGTTTGACTCCAGTCCTATCAAGATTTGTCCCCAGCAATGTATTCTCTACGACGTTTTTACGACAGTTTACTCTCACTCTCGTGGCCTATTGCTGTTGTCGATTCGTATTAGTGATTTTTAGCATTGATTTTTATGGTGTCGGCGTATGTTATGGATTGTATGGTGAGTCTTCTTCTCTAAAATAGAGTCGAGTTTGCATTTTATATCAATTTGAGAGTATTTATTTGTATATTGATATAGATTAATATTTGTATTGAGCACATTATTAAATCATACCCATATTAATTATTTATAAGTGTAACCTTCGTAGTCTGTTCGTTGCAATACCTTGGGAAATTTGTAGCAATTAAGAGAGTGAGGTGTTTTCTCGTTTGATTTTACATTTCTTAAGAGACTGCCTTTATTGTTGTATCATATGTGTTATATACTTGGAATGGGATAATTTTGTTTTTTTTATAGTTTGGGTAGAGTTTATGTTTTTGGTGATAGAGTTTAGCAAAGCTGGTTGTTAGCCATGGGTTATTTTGGAATTCTTTTAGCAACCAAGTTTTTTTCGTTTTATAGGGATATTGATTTCGTCGTAGCATTTATTTAGTATGTTTACGAACGAGTTTGAATTTTTTCTAGTCGTATTGCCTCAATTGTTCCCCTGCTATGTGACATGAAGTCGTATTTCATCAATTTTTTGGTTTATGTTTATTTCATCCTTTGATGTTCTTATACACCATCTATATATGACTCAATTAGTATATATTTATTATATGAGTTATGTACTCGTGAAAATTTATGTTAGTTTTATATTATTAAATATCAATTTTATAATTTGACAAATGAATCATTTTAAATGATCGGATACAATATCAACTTTTTATTTCTCGAAAGCGGTTTATAACCGTGATCAGTTTAATAGGTTCAGCTCACTCCTCTATTGGAGAGAGTCTATTAGGTACGACTGATGAGTATCTTTCTGTATTTCGACTGTCTTTGTTTGCGACTTAAATCACAGGTCAGAACAGGGCGGAAACTTAATAGTATAGTTTAATATGTGTAGTCGACCAACCGTTTTGAATGAACATATTAAGTATTTGAAGAGGATAAGAGTTTTGCCTGATTTGTAAATGGTTCTTCAGTCTAAGGCAGAGATCACAATAGTTGATAATCACTCCCGCATATAATTATTACTTTAGTGAGATTAAGAAAGTGTGTTTTTGATATAATGTTCTTAAGCTACGGCAATTATATTGAAACTCTGCTGTTAGGATGAACTATTGTAGTGGTGGTACTATTTATAATAGCTCGACTTCCCTTACAATTATATTTTATTCTCTCGATTTATATTTTTTTAATAATTGTGTTCGACTCATAGTGTTGACTTTTTAGTGTTGTCCTCTAGTCGATGTGTATAGTTGATCAGTTTGAAAATTTAATTTATTACTTCTATGGAGGAATTGATTTATTAATATAGCCGATTTATTTTTAAAATATAATTTTGAAACTACCTCCTCTCACCCGCGTTTTTAGAGAATTAGATCTGAAATAATAATAAATCTGGTACAATTTGAACAGTATGGTTAATCTTTTGACACTTACATCAAAATTACGAAAATGTTAAATCTTTAATATTTAACCCGTTTGTTATATCGTTAGTCATATTCACTAGATTTAGAATGTTTTTGTATTCATTTTTTATTCGTATACGGTATGAATTTATGGTAAACATATGCAGTATCAATTATTAATGATATTATTTTTACTATATGAGGGTATAACCTTACAATAGTAAAATTAAGTATCCTCTCTCAGTGTGAATAAAGTGTGGTTAGATATATGTTGTTTTCATATAAGGTATCATTGTGCCTCAGCCTATGTTGCGTGGGTGCGAGGAGAAGAGAGATATGAAGTCACCGTCCGGTGTCTTAACGAGACAGGGTAACTGGCTCGTTCTCGTACTATTTCGCATTCCTGCGTGTTCAATCTAGCAGGTTGGTTATTTTAGTCTCATGGATCAGAGGATATCTTCGTATTCAGAAAGGTAGCTTTGACTGAGAATATTAATAGTGGTCTCTTGACCTAGCAGCTCTCTCTCTCTCGACATCAGCAGCTCGCTCCTCCTGTGAACATTTGTATATCACGTAACAACTAACTCACTACTCCTACCCACCTCACTCACACTACCCCACTACCCTACCCACTATACTACATACTCTCACTATCTCTACTCTCCTCCTAATCAACATAGGGTGAATGGCAACGTTAAATATAATGTAAAATAATATAATATAACTTTGAGATACATGACGATACACGTAGTGTGTTGTCGGACATATGGTTTGCATGGAATAGACCGGCCTTAAAGTTCGATTTACCTATATTGATTGGGAAATACAAGAAAAACAAAATAAAAAATAAAAACTCAATGGTATGTTATGGAGTCATGATAAGTAAAATTATAAAGCATAATAAGTAACAGATAACTCTGAAACTAGATTTAACTCTACACACCTTGCATTAGGAAGTAAATATTCTATAGTCTAATTTTTATAATTACTTAATCTATATTTTTAATGAAGTTCATATTTTTATTATTTTTTTATTAACTATTTTTTAATTATCAGTTAATAATATAATAATATATATTATAATATAATATATATAATAGATAATAATAATTTAAATAGTAATAAAAATAAATTTTTAGACATTAACATTAATTATATATCACATTATATATTATATTATAAATTATTTAGTATCTTATAAATTACATATATAACATTAAATTTAAAATCTTTTACTAATTAATAATAATAATAATAATAGATTAAATTAATAATATATAATATAATGATATTTTCTTATTATTATTAGATAGTAATATTTTTTTAATAATAATCTTGTAAAATTACAAATTATAAAGTAAATAATAATTAATTATAATATTTATTCTCATAATAATCCGTGTTTCACTATTTATCATAAGATTAGTTGATTCTATGTATATAAAATATAATAGAAATACAAATTAATCATGTAAATCATATGACTAAATCATGCTGTTTTATAGACGCAATTTATGTATTCATCACATGCTTAGTAACTCACATTCAAAACAACTGTAGTAGTAAGTGAATTAGATATTATACTAGGAGAGTCTTATGAATTATAGATTATATATTAAAGTTTAACTGTATAAATATTAATTAAATATTTTATATTTTCACTAACAGTCCCTAAATTAATATTCATTTTCTGATCTGTTACAACACAGTGTTACTTCATAATACATTTGAATATTTCTTTATAAAAAAATCATTATAATTTTTAATATATAAATACTGTAATAATTTATAATTGCGCAATAAAAATAATTATATAATCATGAATAATTATTAATACGACATTACATCGCAAAATGTTATATCAAATACCATAAATCTAATCTATGAGAAAGTTCAAATAAAAAATCTAATTAAAATATTAATCTATAACTAAATATATTTAAATTAAGATTATAAAATTAAAGCAATATAAAATTAAATCAAAATTATATATATTCACTTTATACAAATAATACTACAAATAAAAATCATTATAATCACTTATTTAAAG
>JABUQX010044236.1:27500-30000 GCA_015478945.1 Trachelipus rathkii | reverse complement strand
ATAATGAATAATAATCAATAATAAATAATAAAGAAATTAATATAATAATACTATAATATATATATAATTAAAATAATAATAATAATAATAATTAATAATAAGTAATTCAATGAGGAGAATATTATAATATTATAATAAATAAAAAATAATAAATAAACAATAAACAATAAGACAATAAACAATGAGAATAATAACAATAATAATTAATAAATTAATAATAATAAATAATTAATAATAATAATAAATAAATAATAATAATAAAGAAAAATAATAATAATAATAATAATAATATAATAATATAATATATAATAATAAATAAAATATAATATAACAATAATAATAACAATAATAATAATTAAGAGTTTAAAAAATAATAATCTTATCATTTTACTATAATCATAAGAACAGCATAGCAATGATTGAATAATAATAGTTATAATAAAATAATAATAGTAATAAAATAATAATAATAATATAATAAAATAATAATAATAATAATTAATAATAATAATAATAATAATATATTATTAATAATAATATTAATAATAAAATCGAAAATATTAATTAATTTATATTATAATTAATAATAAAGAAAAAATATATATAATATAAAAATTATTAATTAAGTAATAATAATAAAAATAATATAATAATCAATAATAATAATATAATTAATAATGAATAATAATAAAATAATAATAATAATAATAATAATAATAATGAATAATACTAAAGAAATATATAATTTAATTATTTAATTACGAACTGCGTTATTAGGGAAATTAAACATATAATTACATGAGTTTCCAAATATATTTGCCAATGTTTCATTATACCAAATTAGTATATAAAATAGAAATAATTTATCTAGTATCTAACTGCAACACAGGTCTGTGTCTTTTGAACCCGAAACTATAATTAATAAACAATAAGTATAAAAATGAAATAAATAATAATAATAATAATAATAATAATAATATAATAGATAATAATAATAATAATAATAATAATAATAATAATAATAATATAATAATAATAATAATAATAATAATAAATAAATAATAAATAATAATTATAATAATAATAATTAAAATTAAATTAAAATTAAAATTTAAAATTAAAATTAGTATCAAAATTTAAAATTAAAGCAAAATTAAAATTTAAATTATAATTATAATTATAATATATTTTAAAATTATAATATAATAAAATAATAATAATATAAATAACAATGATAATAATAAAAATAATTAATAATAATAATAATAATAATAATAATAATAATAATAATAATAATAATAATAATAATAATAATAATAATAATAATAATAATAATAATAATAATAATTATAATTATACATTTAATTAGAATTTATGAATTATATTAAATTTAATATAATGTATAATACTTTTTAATATAATAATAATATATAATAATTAATATTAATAAATTCATAATAATAAAATACTACTAAGAAAACTTTTTTATTGCTAATGATTTTGTCCTTTTTTTGATAATTATAATGATAATTTATATATGATAATAATAATAATAATAATAATTACATATACAGGGTCCAGATCATAAATCTAATAATAAAATAAAATATAATAATAATAATAATATAATAATAATAATAATATAATAATAATAATAATAATAATAATATATAATTAAAATATATAATATTTTAATATTAATATTATATAGCTTACGATGCATAAACTTGGCAAAGGAATTAATTACTAATAAATTTTTGCTAGCAATTTAGCTTTTTTTGAGTTTACTTGTAAGTGATATAAGAGAATTTTTATTTTTTAATTCTTAAGGGAAATCGTTATAGACTTTAGTACATTTATAACTAGCTGCTTGTCTAGCTTTTTCTAACCTATAGAAAGAAGGATTTATGTTAGCATTGTTTCTTAGATTTATATCTCTTGAATTTGGTTATTTTGAAAGTTAGATATTAGGAAGTTACATGCCTTATTTTATAGTATCTTGTGCTGTTCCTTTAAGGGAGGATAGCTTCATTAGGTCTCAAAGTGTAATATTTAAGTTTTTTAAATAAAGGTGCTGTATGCTCATAGAATTTGGTAGTGGGGCTTAAAAATTAATTAAAATAATAAGATAATAATAATAAATAATAATAATATAATAAAAATAATAATAATAATAATATTAATAATATAATAATATAATAATAATTAATAATAATAATAAAATAATAATAATAAATAATTAAAGAAAAATAATTAATAATAAAGAAAAATATATAATAATAAATAATATAATAAATAATAAGTAATTAAATAATAATAATAATAAATAATAATATATAATAATAATAATAATAATAAATTATAAATATTAAAAATAATGAAAGAAAAATTTATGATATATAAATAAATAATAATTTTTAAAAATAATAATTAAAAATAAAATAATTATATCAATAATAATAATAATTAAATAATAAATAAATCAATAATTAATAATAAA